>VBRH01000148.1:22452-54466 GCA_014578085.1 Cardamine resedifolia
TTTTTTTTTTTTTTTTTGCTGTTTATTTATAGACCACAGCGATGTCTGCTTGTTTTGCCAAGCAGTTGAATATGTCTCCGTGCTTCTTATCATACACATATTTGGTCTTATACTGATACCATTGTCAAAACTACACCCATTCAATTCTTTTTCTTTCGGTTCTCAATTGTTATATACCGTAGCATTTGGGGTTCCTGACAAGTTCCCTTGTACAATCATCATTTTCAGGTATTCACTTACCAAATTTGAAGAGTGGTTGGTCCGTGTGAAAGCATTGGAATTGATAGCTTGTTCCTTTGACGATGCAGCTGACAGTCATATTTTATGTTCATCTGGGATTCCACTGAAATCGTCCGTTGCCCATGGACATGGGATGGATGCTCATATTAGCGATCAAACCAACACTATTGATAATGGAACAACCCCTGAAGCTGTTATCAGCTTAAATTGCAAGGTTTCCCGAAGTAAAAATTTTGTTTTTCACAAGTATACAATCTATTGGAGAGGCGCTGAACTCCATTGCTACCCATACATATTTGGTTTGCTGGCAAGTTTTTTGGATAAGATAGCCTCCTATAAGATCTCTTCTGCCGATACAAATCCTTCTAGCCTTACTGCAGATACCAGTACTCCAACAGAAATTCTTCAGTTTGATTTTGAAAGGTTTGGATTCTCAAACTTCACTGAAAGTAGATCTTGTGGCTGCATTCCTCTTGAAAAATATCCATTTGTGACCATTTACAACATGAGCTCTCTTGGTAGCCTAGAAAGTTCTCTTTGTTATTCGACTTCTGACTGGAGGAAGTTATTTATATTAAGGAATAAAAAGGACGAGGCAGATATAGGTTTGAACTGCAAATGTAACAGCTGTGCATTTCAACCGAAATGTGATTGTCCTCTGAATGAGCTTGCGTCCTCCAGAGGTCTTGGTCAGACCAATCACTTTACAGTTGATGTGCATGCCTTCAAAACCAATGTGCATTTTCATGATTCTTCAAGTGTTTTTGGAACTATTAAACTGCCAGTATCCAGATACTCGCTTACCATTTCAGGCGATTTCGTCGATTTGGTTGCCTCTGCTGAAGACTTGGTACTGGAGTCATCTTTGTTCACCAACTATTCTGGCGGGCTTCTTTGGAAACGTTCATTAACAGGTGTCTCACCGGTCTTGAACCTACGCGTAAGAAAGAAGAATTTGGAGCCTTCTGGTTCTGAACTTGAAGTGAGCATAGGTATTCAACACTCATGCTGCATTTTGCTGCCGGAATATTTGGCCATTATAATTGGATACTTTTCTCTTCCTGATTGGGCTTCGAAGTCAGGCCTTCAGTCATTTCCACAAGCTACTGAGTTCACCAAGGCTCATTCTGAGTTTGCCATTACTTATAAAATTGAGATACTGGACTCCACTTTGATTCTTCCTGTGGAAAATGATGACCGCCGGCAACTGAAAGCTGATATTCAGCAATTATATATTACGTTTATTACAGAGTGTGCTTTGAGCAATTTTGTGCAGCACATACCGCAGGAATGTGTTATTCCATTTAATCAAGTAGCAGGGCGAACTGACTGTTTAAACATATTTAGCCGGGACTTATCGCTATCATTGCTGCTTTCTGAGAATGGCATATCAACATTCAAAAAGGACGCTGTGTGCAGAAGTATCACGCTGGCTGCTAGCATTATTGCTGATGCGTGGATTAGTTTACCTTGTGATCGCAATCCATTATCGGATTTGGCATGTGTTATGTCAAGGGTTGAAGTTTGTGAAATTGTTGCGGATGGTAAGTGGTGTTGACCTTCATGTTAACTTCTAAAATGATTAGGAATTTTCAAATGATGCATGCGACCTTTATGTTATCTTTTTTCTTTCTCTTTGCAGATTCAGATGCCTTGGATGGGTTTAAGGCATTTCTTGATGTGATTGATCAGCTTTCTGTAGTTGGTGAGGAATCGAAACTGTTTGTGTCTGATGTTCCTCAGTTTCTTCATACGAAGATGCGTCCAAAGCAAGAGCTGGCAGTTGCACCCCTGGAGTCTTTCACAAGCTTTATACAATTCAGATTTTTTGTCAATCTTTTGACGACAAAACTGCATCGATTAAGGAAAGATCCGGGAACACTGGTATCTGAACCAGTGCTTCAGGTTGATATGAAATTTGTTTGCTCTGGAGAACTTAAAAATAATTTCCCTACGAGCTTGGATGTTCAGTTTTTCGAGATTGGGCTTTATTCATTGCTGAGCTCAGTTATGTTAGCTAGATGCATCAATGCATATGGGGATCCTTCAGCACTTAAAGTCAGATTTAGGGAACAGGCTGAAAATGGCTACGATCTCTGTTTTTCTCTCCCATCCCTAGACATCTGGTTACACTCTTTCGATTGGATTGAAGTTATTGAACTTCTTAAAACTTATTCCCAGAAACTGGAAGACAGTAGTCGAGACCCTTTTTTGTCAAAAGTTCCAAACTTGGATATGCATGATTCTATTGAAGCGGCAAGGAATTTTTGTGACAGTACTGGTCAGGTTTTTAATGCTTTGCAATCTGGGGTATCAGAGAACTCTAGTGAGGTTATGGCATTTGTTGCAAGATCGGAGATTATTGGTGTCACAATCCATTTGCCTCTCTGCACAAGCCATTCAGAATTTCCAGGTTTCATGGCAACTGATATTCACGAGAGATCTGAGGAAGAGCACACAAAAACTTTTAAAGGGAAATACTGTAAATATGTTTCTGTTACAGCATGTAGCAAGAGAGGTGAACTCTCTATTCTTGGGAGAGATGTTAAACTGAGCTATAATATTGCAAAGCTCAATGGGATTCTTGCAATATCTGGGGTTGATACTGTCAGGTCGTGCTCTCTATTTGGGATGTCACAACTACTTGTAGAAACCAGTATTCTGATGGATCAGAAGAAAACCATGAGCTTAGATGTGGAGATACTTTCTGACAGTGTAGAGATGCATGCATCTCATCAAGTGTTATCTTTCTGGCATGGAGTTACATTTGATGCACCTGACACACCATCTTCACAAAATTCGCTAGGAAACATGAGTATAAAAGTCCAGATAAGAGATTTGTCTCTTCTTATATCAGATGGAAGGGTATGCATGTGCTTTATATACTGATATAATGTCTCTGTCAATGTTATTTATCACGAAGTGGCCTCACAAGTATTAACTTACTGTGTTGCGACTTCTGTTGTGTCAATCCATGTCTTTGTTCGGCATCTCACTTTTCTTTCTGTTTGCTCGATTTCTGCATGCTAATGTATTGTTTTATAAACAAACTGTGTTATTGATCTCCCCTTTACCTTCATCAAGTGCTGCATTAGCATGTAGTGTGGCTATGCCCTATGCCTTGTACTGTATGTGTTTGTTGTCATGAACAGTTAATCTCTGCTTATGAATCTAATGGTACTTTTTTTGTAATTAGTGCCTGAGATGACGAGCTTAATTTTTCTGCACTGATGAGAAACTTAATTTGATGAGTGAATTTTGGTTGGTTTCAAATATATAACCAAGGTAGAAAAGGCAAATTAGTTGCAAATTATCTGCGTTCCATTGTCTAGAACATGTTTTGTTCCATGTTTTACTTAAGCTTGAATTCTTGAGCTACTTCTGCTAAAGACATCTCTTGTCTCTTTACTTTCATGCAGTGGGGATGTAGCGGTCTGCTTCTTGAAGTTCTTATGAGAAACTTTCTCCTACAGGCTAATTTGACTCAAAAGAATGTGGAGAGTTTGGTTTCATGTGATCTTGAAGTGAATTATAATAATATGCACAAGGTACGAGGCAGAAACAGAATCCTGCTGTCATTTTTATTTTCGTTTTGGTAGTGTGCTGATAACCACCCTGGGATATATGTTGAAGGTCTTGTGGGAGTCTTTTATTGAGCCCTGGAATTTTGATATCAAATTATCCCGGAAGTTTGAGGCAAATGCTTTGCTGAACAATGCTGGGCTTACTGAAGTAATTGTTGCATCATCAAATCAGCTCAATGTGAACTTAACAGAATCTCTTTTTGAGGTAAGATGAGATATAATTTCTTCCCTGTTAAAAATTTCTGTAATAATTAATATGGTCAGTGACTGTTTAGTTTCACTCAGCTTGGTTTATTACTTGACCTCAGTTCTGGATGTGGTTTTAGTGCTAAATCCTATAGTCAAATTTCTTGCTAGTTTTCAGACGGGATGAGTAGCTTCTAACTTTTTCTGTCTACTTATATTTGTGATAAGACTGGGTATTCAAAGAATCCCACATCAAATAGGGAAACAAATAATTTTTTTTTAATCTCAGGGCACCAAAACCCTTAAGCTAGCTTTTTTGGTGAGTTCAACCCAAGGGTCTTTGCGGGCGCTCGGTTTAGGCCAAACTCTTATCAATTACGATAGGAAGTATGCTTTCCAGACTCGTTATCTGTAAACCCTGAAGTTCCATGTATGTTCATTTTGTCTTTTCCCTGTTGAAGTGCATTTTCAGGATAATTGAGATGTCAAACACTTTGGAATTGATGGAAACAAATGCTGCTCCTGACGATAAGGGATTGTCATTGTACTGCACCAGAAGTAACAATGCAGAACAATATTCCCCATATGTACTTCAAAATTTAACTTCTCTTCCTTTGGGGTACCAAGTTTTCCAAGTACATGATTCAGATGTGCTCAATATGTCAGCCCCGGTGGCTCAGAACTATGTGCAACCCGGTTCCTCTGTTCCCATCTATCCTGATAATAGTGACACACTACTTATTCCTGGTAGACGTCGAAGTCATTTTGGTTGTTTCAGCAGCGAATCTGGTGATGCCACACATCATTATATGAAGGTCCAACTTGATGGAACATTTTTTGCTTCTCCTCCTCATTCAATGGATCGAATTGGCCTTTCCTATTTTGAGGTTGATTTTTCCAAATCAAACTCCAGTAACAATGTTGAGAAAGCAAGAAAATCTGGTTCTGGGAGCAGCTTTGTTGTTCCGGTTGTGTATGAGGTTTCATTGCAGCAGCAGAGCAAGTTGATACGAGTATACTCAACAGTACGTATACTTCATGACAATCTATATGCTTTGTATTTCTTATATATATTGAGTCTGTGTATGATCTTTCCCTTTTTCAGGTAATTATTTTGAACTCCACATCCATGCCTTTGGAACTTCGCTTTGATATTCCATTTGGTGTCTCCCCAAAGGTTATTAAATTCTAATGTGCCAGTTTGTTCTATCTGTACCAGATTTGTTTTTGTGACGAGGATATGGGATCATTTCTAGCTTAAGTCCTGGGTTCAGAATATTTATTTTGTTCGTTCTTGCATTATCTTAATTTCAGTTAGCTAAAATCATAGGTGTTAGATTTATCTCATTTTCTTTCTTGCATTAGGAGCTGTCTCTAAATACATAAGCATAGGGAAGAAAAAGTGTGCATAGGAGAATTGGATTAGGATTTCCTTGGACGGCACTGTTGTTAGGCATGTCAACAAGGGTGTAAGATCCTTGTTGGAGACTTAGTCTCTCTAGCAAAGCTATCTCTGTTTCTATACCTGTTAAGAAAAAAAGTTTTGTTTCCTTAACTGGTAGATCTTAGCACCATCATTTTTTCTTCTTATGTCATTCTATTTCAGATCCTAGATCCTATATATCCTGGTCAAGAATTTCCACTGCCTCTACACTTGGCTAAATCTGGCCGGCTACGGTGGCGTCCCCTCGGAGATTCTTATTTGTGGAGTGAAGCTCATAGCATCTCCAAAGTTCTTTCTCAAGATAGCAGGATAGGATTTCGGCGATCTTTCGCTTGTTATCCATGTCACCCTAGCCATGAACCATTTCGGTGTTGCATATCTGTTCAGAACACTAGCTTGCCGGCATTGTTTTATTATAATGATTTGCCAGATGGAAATTTTGGTCGGCAGTTGAACAATCCTGACCAATCAAGAGAGCAATTCATTCATCAAGTGACTCTAAGTACTCCATTTGTTGTGAGCAATTGTCTTCCAGAGCCAATATCACTTTCTATTGAAAGTGGTGGCATCACTCAGGCTGCATCCCTTTCTGAGGTTTGAGAGATATTTCCATACAATTTCCTTCTGAAAGATAGAGTTGAATCATGTTTTATATGGTTGATATGGTATTATTTATGTGACAAGAAAATGTATCTTTTTAGGGTGAGACTCCGTTCCATCATATTGATCCTTCACATGACCTGGTCCTTGAGTTCAACTTAAATGGCTCTAGATCATCTTTAAAGTTTCCACGCTCAGAAACTTTTAGCACAGTGGCTAAGTTCGGTGGAGGGAAGTTCTCTCAGATTGAAACTGTTTCCTTTGATTCATATCTCGGTGGTGGTAAGGTTTATCATTTTATGTTTATAAATTGGCTATTCATTTTGAGACATTTTTGATATTGTTTATCTTATAGGTTCTGTTTATGTATCTTGTGAGAAAACAATGGATGTAACATGTGGGGCTCGGGAAGTATTCATCTTTGTCCCATTTCTATTCTATAACTGCACTGGAACTCCTCTGGTTGTTTCGGACTGCACCAATGAAGCTAAGGGGATTAACAGCGTACTTCCATCCTGTTACAGCCTGGTTGAGCAGCATTTTGTTCAAAGTCAAAAGGTTGGCCTTGGCATTTTGACCTCTGAGAAAAAAGATTTGCTAGATAAAGTTCCAGTGGCGGATTCTCCTTCTAGTCCTTCCTCATCGGAGTGTAGCAACACTGCTTCCAGTACTGAGAGATTTTTGGATAAGTATGTGACCACAACAACTCGACAAGTCCCTTTTTCAGCATCTCCAAAAGACTCAGCAACTTCTCGCAAGAGGAGTCTTTCTTCAAAAAGTTTAAGGGAGGTGTGCTTCCAAGGTAATGAGTCTGGCAAAGTAAAGGGATGCATATATTCACCTTGCCCTGTTTCCAGGGCCAGTGACACCATGATCCGAGTCAAAAGGGACCTGCCAGGCTCAGATAATTTAAGTAGCCCATACTCTCTGTGGTCTGCTCCATTTCCTCTTGTTCCACCCAGTGGTTCAACAAATGTAGTTGTCCCACAACCGTCGCCTGGTGAATCATCTTTGTTATCGGTTACATGTTCTATTCTTGGTGGTGCATTAGCAGGGAGAACGCAAGCAATTACTTTCCAACCTAGGTGATAGATAGTTTTACCAAATGTTCTATTTTCTCCTGTATCATTTTCCTTCTGTATCCACTTAACAAATTTCCATGTTGCAGATATATCATCTGTAATTCATGCAGCCATAACCTATGTTACAAGCAGAAGGGAACCAATTTAGTTTCTCATTTGGCTGTTGGACAGCATGCTCAGCTTCAATGGACAGACACTACAAGGTTCATTCTTTACTTATGGTTTTCTTGGTTTGATCCCCCCCCAATTCCATTTCCATTTGTTGATTTCTTGCTATTATATTCACAGTTCTCTGTTTTGGTTCTGTGCCTACTTCCCTTAAATGAAACTTTTGCCCCTCTTTGTCCCTGTGATTGATTCTGTCGAGTGATTCAGTTTCTCATCCCTCAAAACCTGGAACTCATTTGGAAATCACCACTGTTGCTACTTTTATCCTACCTTGGTGCTGAGAAGTTACAGTTAAAAGATTTTTACCTTAGTACTTACTCTTCTATATAAACAGGGAGTTACTAGTTTCAATCCGTTTAAATGAGCCTGGATGGCAATGGTCTGGCAGCTTCTTGCCAGATCATTTAGGTGATACTCAGCTGAAGATTTGGAACTATGTTAATAAAGCTTTCAACATGGTGCGGGTGGAAGTTCAGAATGCCAGTATGTCAAGTGGAGATGAAAGGATTGTAGGGGGTGTCCATGGAAATGTCGGGACAAACTTTATTCTATTATCAGATGATGACATGGACTATATGCCTTACAGGATTGATAATTTCTCGAATGAGGTCAGTAATTTATAATTGATGGTTTTGTAAATCCAACTAAAGAGGTTTAGTTATACTTCCCTTGAGATCGTTCGACTCTAAGTAGCATTGTCCTAACACTTCAAGCATTTAGAACATCATATTTCGTAATCAATAGCTATCTCGCCTAAAATTGTACTTGATTTTCCTATGACATCCTTCGTGTGAGCTATGTTAGTTGTGTCTTTATTGTAGCATGTAATTTTGGGACCCAAGTGTAGTTGTTGGTGAAAATGTGGACACTATGGAACAGGAAAGATACTGAATTCTGCAGCTAGCGAAGGGGTACCATGGCTAAACGCCAGAGTCATCCCTTGTAGAAAAATCAATATCTTACTCGAAAACTTACCATTTGAATCACTGATATCATTCATCATATTGATTTTTAAACACTTGGTTACTTCTACAAGGAACTGAATATTGTTTCTTTCTTTTTTTCTGTGGGTGGTAGAGACTGAGGGTTTATCAACAAAAATGTGAAACATTTGATACCATAGTTCACCCTTACACGTCTTGCCCTTATGCTTGGGATGAACCCTGTTATCCACATCGTTTGACCATCGAGGTATGGTAGTTAGGTTTCTCTTTGCTTCTGTTCTCTTCTTTTCCTATACTTATGTTGTTTTTCTTATTGAGGAATGTAGGTGCCCGGAGATCGTGTTATAGGCTCTTATGCATTTGAGATAACAAAACAACCTATTCCAGTGCACTTGCGCTCCACCTCTGAGGTATATATCACAAACAACTTCGTTATGTATATATTTGTGGTTATCATGGCTTTTGCTGAGTGGTTCCTACATGCTAGACGCATTTATATCTTGCAATGCTTTTTGAGGGCACATTAGTTTCTGTTCCTTGCAGAAATCATCAGCCGCATGATTTCTTGAGCATTGGTTATGAACATAACAAATTCTAGCCTATATCTCATTAGTCAAAATTGGGAAAAATATTCGCATGAAAATCGGATCTTTAACACTTTTAGCCTAAGGTAGAGTATCTGCAAAATTTCTTTTGCATATTTAGTTTGGACTCGACCAGCATAGGCTTTCTGGGCCTGCTATAATGATGAGGTGGAATGGATTAAACTTAATAATATCCAGTCGCATGCAGCTCTGGATCATCTTCATGGCTTAGTAATATATATTCTGTTGGTAAACCTTGTAAAACTGAATTAGGCAAATGAATGAGTGATGGCACTGAAAGTTACACTATATTGAACTAATGAGACCAACCAATTTCATCACTTCGCCCTTCTTTTTATACTCCCATTTGAGTTCCACACAGTACAAATGCGAAGATGAACTTAGTGGACAAGGTTTATCCTTGTTTCAGGTTTCTGTAGCCCTTCTATCAGTGAGGCTTTATTCTTGTCTAATTAATTGTTTAAATTGACCTGCTTCAGAAACCTGAAAGGACACTGTTGCTATCTATCTCTGCTGAAGGAGCTACAAAGGTATCATTTTCTGCTACCAATATCTTTTACTTAGGTAACTTTCTTAGTACACTACTACTTTTCTCCTTATTGCTGATTCAACTTGCTCATTTTGTTTTTCCCCATTACAGGTTTTCAGTGTTGTAGATTCAAGTTATCACACCATGAAAAATATAAAGGAAACATTGGACTCTAAATTCCATGAGAAGGGAAAGCAAAAGCTTCAAACTGATAATATCATACGTTACACAGAAAAGTTCTTGCTTGTCCTGCCAAGCATTGGTATATCTTTGGTTAATTCTCATCCACAGGTAACCATCCCCTTAAAATATAAAGTACGTCTATATTACATCTGAAGATTCTTATAACACTCCATACATATTCCTCACAGGAATTGGTTTATGCATGTGCGTCAAATGTTGTATTAGATCTAAACCAGAGTGTAGATCAGCAGAAGCTTTCCTTTCAGATCTCTTCATTACAAATAGATAACCCACTTCACACTTCTTCATATCCTGTCATATTTTCATTCAATCATGACCACAGAGGCATTCCTCCTGATTGGGGCATTAAGGATAACAAAGCAATATTTTTCAGTGAAACTGTTCAGCAAGTCAGAAGTAATACCCGTGATGCGGTAGTCTACATTGGCCTAGCCAAGTGGCGGAAGAAAGATGTTTCACTAGTTTCTTTTGAGTACATAAATATAAGGTATTATTAGTGGTAAAATTCTCCTTAATATCCACCCAGTTCATTGTATTGTTACTGTTATATACATTTTGTTTCCAACTCTCAGTTTCTCTCCAAACAAACAGGATTGGTGAATTTGGACTTGAGCTTGAGCTACAAACACTGCTATCCTTGTTGGAGTTTGTAAAAGCAGTACTTCCTAATTCTCAGGCTAGACTCCTGCCTCTCTCCGATCCAACACTACATCCTCTGATTTATGACACTGGTTTGAAGGATATAAGTTCCGAAGATGCTCCACCACATGCAAGAAACATTTCTGTATTCAACAAAACCCAGAGAAGCATTGTATCTCTACCTATAGTGGTTCCGATAGGAGCTCCTTGGCAGCATATTCACTTGTTGGCTCGAAGACACAGGAAGATTTATATTGAAAAATTTGACTTGGCCCCTATTCAGTTTACATTAAGGTGAGCTAGAAATTATTCTGTCAGGATAAATATACTTTTGGTATCCTATCTACATACATGTAGATTCTCATGGGCCTTTGTGTGTCACAATATTGACAGCTTCTGCAGTGCTCCCTGGATGCTTAGGAATGGCATTCTTACTTCGGGGGAGTCTCTTATCCATGTATGTGCCTTCACTTTCTTGCAACATTCCTTAAATATATTGCAAATAATTGGATATTTAAAAAAAATTCAATGCGTAAATGATTTGCGACGTTAGGTTTCGAATAGGCCTCCTTCCCTTTCTCGGCATATATAACTCAAATTCCCATTTTAGACATTTTTGCCATATTCTCTTTGTTTCGACGCTAGGATAACCTGATAGACTATTTACAGAGGGTGAAGGAGAACAGATTAGTGTTCTTTGACCAATGGTTTAGTTGGGAGAGATTAGGTACTCCAAAACAAACCCTATACAGTACCTGGTTTTGCTTTGGCTCTTGATACTCAAGAACTATTCTTTGTGTTCTTCGTTTTTTGAGAAATAAATAGAGTTTCGATACTGAGGTAATTCTAAATTAAATGCTGTTGTATTTAATATGTTTAACTGAATCGTAATGATCTGATTCCAGAGAGGTCTTATGGCTCTTGCTGACGTGGAGGGTGCTCGAATACATCTCAAGCAATTGACAATTGCTCATCACATGACTAGTTGGGAATCATTTCAGGAGATCCTTGTTGGGCATTATACCCGCCAAATTCTTCATGAGATTTACAAGGTAAGAAGGGGGAAAATCCCTTTTTCACTTGCTGTTTTCATTTACTATAGCAGTCATACTATCCTACTTTTCCCACTATACCTAGTGGAGGTACTTCTGCAGTCATCTATATCTGTTTTCTCTTGATTATTAACACACAGGTGTTCGGCTCTGCTGGCGTGATTGGAAATCCCATGGGATTTGCAAGGAATGTTGCACTTGGAGTTAAAGATTTTCTGTCAGCTCCCAGCAGGAGTGTCTCAAAGGTGATGACTAAAATCTTTCCTTGTTTCTTAATGTTTTTCTCTGGTTTTGTTACTTGTTACTTATATGCTAAACTAGATTACTTGAACAGAGCCCAGCAGGAATTATTCAAGGAATGGCTCATGGAACCACGAGTCTCTTGAGTAGCACTGTTTATGCTTTAAGTGATGCTGCCACTCAATTCAGTAAAGCTGCACACAAGGTACTACACATCTGTTTGCTTAAAAACCTATGGTGCAGACGCCACCTTCAAGAAATATTCACAGAGTTTTCAATTCATTGCAGGGTATTGTTGCATTTACATTCAATGACCATGATGTTGCAAGGATGGAAAAGCAGCAATTGAGCGAAGGATCACGTAGTAAAGGAGTTATAGGTGAAGTATTTGAGGTATATCACGTGCACTTTCTTTCGAAGTGTCTCTTTATATACTGATTTGATGTTCACTTAGTCTTGGAAGTGATGTTGTCAGATATTTCGCCATGTCTGTTAACATTGTCTGATTAGTCATCAACTCCATTACCCTTTGAACTTGCATAAAGAATTAAGTATGCTTGTGATGGCCTGGGAAAACAACAGCTGAACAGTGAACATTGCACCGTCTCTTGCAATTTCATTTGATTGATTATATATGAGATGAAAATTTCTGCCATCATTGTTGGTTTATAGTTTGCTTAAACATAGTCCATCACGATGTTCATCACAGGGACTCACTGGTCTCCTTCAATCACCAATAAGAGGAGCTGAGAAACATGGTCTTCCAGGCGTCATCTCAGGTAATTAAGAGAACCGTCGCTCTTCATATATATAGATATTCAAGACATCTTGATGTTCATGTACTAGCTTGTGTCTGGCTTAGTAATTTGAATGCATGTTAAATGGATGGCTCTATATGTTTCAGGAGTGGCTTTGGGGATAACTGGACTTGTGGCCAGACCAACGGCTAGTATCCTTGAGGTAACTGGAAAAACCGCACAGAGTATCAGAAACCGAAGCAGGCTTCATAACACAAGATCCCAAAGGCATAGGCTTCGCCTTCCCAGGCCTCTGAGTAGAGAACAACCTCTCAGGCCTTACTCATGGGAAGAAGCAGTCGGGACAGCAGTACTTACGGAGGTTGGGGATTCCTTGAAGTTCAAAGGCGAGACGCTGGTGAAGTGCAAAGCCCTCAAGCAAGAAGGAGCTTTCGTTGTAATCACAGGGAGACTGGTATTGGTTCTAAGCAGCCCCAGCTTGGTAGATTTCAGAAAACCAGGATTTCTCGGAATTCCAACAGATTTGGTATGGAATATCGAAAGAGAAATCGGTTTGGAGAGTGTAATACACACAGATTGCAGTGGTGGAGTAGTCCGCATCATAGGAAGCAATTCAGATGGTATATGGAACTGGAGACAGGACCAGCAAAAGAAGAGCAGCCCGACCAAAAAACGATGGAACAATCCTTCAGCTCAGCCGCTTCTGCAGACCAACTTAGAGCTTCCATCTGAGGAAGAAGCAGAAGAGTTGTTGAATGTGTTGTTATCGACTATTAAAACTGGGAAAAGCCGGAGCTGGCACAGTCGATTTGTTCTAAGGCGAAGTAACATCAGTTAAACCGGAGACTTGTGTGCATAGAATAGAGGGTTTAGTAATTCTTTACTTTTCTTAGGCAACTACCTATGAGGGCTTTTGAGAAACTGTTGTTTCAGAATCAGTTTGTTATAAGAAAAAAAATCTGGTTTCATGCATTGAAGCTTAAATCATGGGATCCCCAAAAATACATAGAGTCTTAACCGCGAGACCACCCATTCATTGGACAAATATTAATAGAAAAACTTTAAAATAAAAATAACAAACATAAAATTGGAAATCAAAGACATATATTGACGATCTATCAATTACAATGATCAAATCTAGTAAATCTACTAGAAACACTAAACCCTTGATAAATTAGTATACCAATTCTATCACCAAGTCATTTTGTTTGAGAAAAAAAAAAAGTTTTGTAAATAATTTTTAAAATTTTATCCCCACGGATCCACAATTATTTTCCGTAAATGGAATATATTTGCCACAAAGGAAATGGCTAAAATGTTATTGGGCCTTTCCGTTAATCAGATTGGCCTTCGCAGTTCCCGCTTTACGCGTTTCACGTCCGAAGACACTACCGGAGTTATTGGTCGGCGATTGTAGTGTGGTGGTGGATCGGGACTTTTCGCTGATAACTGCGGTGGATCTAATCTGGATCTGGTTATAGCTCTCTGCTTGCTTTCTCTCCGGAATTTCGAGTGTATAGCTGGAGAATCTCTTTACTAGTTCTCGTAAATCCGAATCGTCTATGCGGATGCAATTGTGCTCAGCTTTTCATTGATCTTGGAGAACTGTTTGTGTGTGAGAGAGAGAGAGAGATCGAAATGTTGCGCGCGAGAGCATTTCGGCAGACCAATGGTAAGATTGTGAAGATTCAAGTACATCCCACGCATCCATGGCTTGTTACAGCCGATGATTCGGATCACGTCTCCGTCTGGAACTGGGAGCATCGTCAGGTCTGCTCTTATCGAGATTTGGTTTCGCTTCTGATCCCGAGTCGAGAATCTTTAACGTTTATGACTAATTTTTCCAGGTTATTTACGAATTGAAAGCTGGCGGAGTTGACGAACGTCGTTTAGTTGGTGCCAAGTTAGAGAAGCTCGCCGAAGGAGAATCCGGTGAGTCATGATCAACTTCGTTCATCTCAATTTTATCTGAAAACTTTCTGTACTTGACTGACATTCATGTTTTGCTCAGATTATAAAGCCAAGACCACTGAATCCATTCGAGGAGGAAGGTAGTAGATCTTTTCCGCTGCTAATTCATTCATTCGCCAGTTTCTCTATGAGAAAAATGACTTATCCGCTTATCTTTCCACCTACAAGTGTCAAGCAGGTGAAGTTTTATGACGATGATGTGCGTCATTGGCAACTGTGGCGTAATCGCTCTGCAGCTGCTGAATCTCCATCAGCTGTTAATCATCTCACATCCGCTTTCACATCTCCTGCTCCATCGACTAAAGGCCGGCATTTTCTGGTTATCTGTTGTGAGAATAAAGCCATTTTCTTGGACTTGGTTACAATGCGTGGTCGAGATGTGCCAAAGCAAGAGCTTGACAACAAGTCACTTCTCTGGTAAGTTCATTACTTTTTCTCTAATCTTAGAGCATGGGTTTACTTGACACCTGGACCCTGCAAAGATGATCCATTACTGTAGACTGCTAATCTTTGAACCGCTTAAATCCTGGGAAGACCTCCATTAGTTACTACGCTGTAAATCATTGTGTCATACGTAGAGTGTAGACTATGCATAAGTTGATATGTTTGTGCTTTTAACTGTAATGGATACCAGACTACCTTGATGTTTATTGTTCCAGTCAATGTTTATTTCTTTCTACTCGTCTATTTCTTCTGCTCGGTAAAGTTGTTAGAATTTTTCCTTTCTTTGCAGCATGGAGTTCCTTACCAGATCATCTGGTGGTGATGGCCCTTTAGTTGCATTTGGTTCAACTGATGGTGTCATTAGGGTTTTATCAATGATAACATGGAAGGTTTGTTTTTTTCCAAAAAATGAATGTTTGTTTTGTTTCTCTGCTGGGTTTAGGGTGAGAGCTCTTCATGCTGATCTGTTTTAATTTCCTTAAACCTTTACTTGCTTGCAGCTTGCACGTAGATATACAGGTGGCCATAAAGGATCAATTTATTGCTTGATGAATTTCATGGCATCATCTGGCGAAGTAAATACATATTCTCTCAAATCCCCCTTCTTTATTCCTCTGAAGTTTTTCCGAGTTATTTACTTATTACCACCTGAAAGATAGAAGTTTCATGGAATTTAGAAAAACATATGCAAGGTCACCTGCTAATGTTGACTGATATGTTAAAAGAAAACGGGATATTTGTCATATCGTCTTGGAAGTTTCTTATGTATATACCACCTGAAAGATAGAAGTTTCATGGAATTTAGAAAAACATATGCAAGGTCACCTGCTAATGTTGACTGATATGTTAAAAGAAAACGGGATATTTGTCATATCGTCTTGGAAGTTTCTTATGTATATTCTTCCCCCCCCCCCTCTTTTATTATAGTTTTAAGTTTTTTAATGAATGCTTATCAAGTATTTTCTCTCTGCTATTGGTGCAATACATGATACCAGTCATTCTCTATCTAATTTCAATTGCAGGCCCTCCTTGTTTCAGGTGGCAGTGATGGCTTACTTGTACTGTGGAGTGCCGATCATGGTACTGACTCAAGGGAACTTGTGCCCAAGCTTAGCTTAAAGGTACTCTTTTGATGCCTACTCTTTCATGCAAGGTTTAAGAGAGGATATTACCGTGGCTGTTCAAGTCTTTGGCCTAGAAAGATTGGCCGGATATGGTTACAGCTGAAGATAAGGCACCATTGTTCTTAGTTTCACTGAACCTTCTGAGTTGCTTTCTGTCTGTTTCTGAATGTTGGATAATTAGCATTTAGATATTTTCTTTCTTCCGTTTGTGATTAATAGGCTGACTAATAATTAGGGGAGTATGACATGCTCTTGTCGTTTTGTTTTCTTGTTTGGTTTAATAGACATGCTCTTGTTTGCTTAATTGAGTCCATAATTCCCACTTTTGTGTTATACTGTTTTTTCCGTCCAGATATAGCTTTGTAAAAGCTTTTGCTCACCCTCTTCTGATGTTTTTATTCGGATTGTATTAGGCACATGATGGTGGCGTGGTGGCTGTTGAGCTGTCAAGGGTAAGCGGCAGTGCTCCACAATTGATTACAATTGGTGCTGACAAGACCTTAGCCATATGGGACACAATGACATTTAAGGTAATATTGTATCTCATGTATGGATTTTGCATATTTTACCGATCTCTTTTTTCAACATGCATATCTACTTTTTTCTACAGGAGCTGCGTAGAATAAAACCTGTCCCGAAGCTAGCTTGCCACAGTGTTGCATCTTGGTGTCACCCTCGAGCACCAAACCTCGATATCTTGACTTGCGTTAAAGATTCACACATATGGTATCATTGGTTAAGCATTTAGTAGTGTCTCTGGTAAACATCTTTATGTATATTAGATGAATGTCTAATTGTACGACTTTTCGCAGGTCTATTGAGCATCCGACTTATTCGGCCCTGACAAGGCCATTATGCGAACTTTCTTCCTTGGTTCCGCCTCAAGTACTTGCAACTCACAGAAAACTTAGGGTAATTAACTCTTGCTTCTTACTTATTTTGAGTTTGAAAAAAGCAAAAGCAGCACAAGTGGTTTGTTAATTTTTTTTCATTGTTGATGAAATAATTGGAAACTACCATGTATCATGACGTCTCTTTCTACCTGGTAATTGTATACTACGTTGGAAATTAGTTTTTTTATTGGTTACTATATAAATAATTCATGCACAAGCCTGAGCATGAGAAATCACTCTCTTAGGCTTCAAAGAGTTGCATCTCCGTTCAGTGTGCCCGATAAAACATTAGTTTCTTTTCATGTCTCGTAAAAATGCATCTATTATGGTTAACATAATGAAGTTGGTTATCTGTATAGAACTGCACTTGGCCGCACAAAGATATTCCAACCCAACTTGACTAGGAAAAAGATAAAGAATAGATTGCATTGTTTGATAATTTGTTACGTCTTACAGAACAGTTCCATATATAGTTAATCCTAACCATCTACAGAAGCAGACTTTTAGATAGATAGCTGTTTTGAAAACTGAATGTATCAAAAAGAAATATTAATGTGGAGAAAATAAGTAATCTTTATATGTCAGATGATTATCGAGAAAACATGTGCTGCAGGAAAGTTTGAAAGTTATCCTTTTTCAGAATGTGCAGATGATATTCTGGGTTTATTCTTGCAACTGCCAGTTGATTTTAAAAGATTGCAAGTTCCTTCATTGTTTTATTATAATTGCATTGCTTCTGTACTTCCTTCGCTTTGGGTGCTTCCATACATTGATAGTACCCCACATTAGTCGCTAATTTCATATTTTCAGGTCTATTGCATGGTTGCACATCCTCTACAGCCACACCTTGTCGCAACTGGTACCAATGTTGGTATCATAGTTAGTGAATTTGATCCTCGTGCTATCCCATCTGCAGCTCCTCTACCAGCACTGTCTGGAAGTCGGGAGAATTCAGCTGTATACATCCTTGGAAGAGAATTAAAGCTCTTGAACTTTCAACTATCTAACTCAGCCAACCCATCACTTGGAAATAATAGTGCATTGTCCGAATCAGGGTTGTCTAAGGGGGACCCAGGTGAACAGTTGACTGTAAAGCAGACCAAAAAGCAGATTGTGGCACCTGTTCCACATGATTCATACTCGATTCTTTCTGTAAGCAGTTCAGGAAAGTAAGTTTCCAGTTCTGTTTTTCAGTCTTCAATTTTTATCTTGAGATAAACGATACTAAATATTCTGAATATGATAATGGTGTTTCTTCCTTCAAATTTTATTTCTGTTTTCATGCTACTTGTGAATCACTATCTTACCTGCTGCATGAAGAATTTCTCTTTAAGTCTCTCCGCCTTTACCGGATATACAATGGTTTATATTGTAGATGATTTTTCTTCATGCTTGTTGGTTTTGTCTCTCCATGGGATTTCCCGCACCCGGTGATACGGTAGCATGGAAGAGAAAATGGCTTCTAAGTATAAGCCATTTAATTTAAGACGTGCTTTCTATGAATATAATTTTCGTAGATAACTCCTCGCCTAATTGTACTTTATGTAGGTAATTTGCTCGAGTGTTGTAGTTTATCAGCCAACTAACTTTATTCTCTGATTGTAGGTATGTGGCAGTTGTATGGCCTGATGTTCTGTACTTCTCTATCTACAAGGTTAGTGACTGGACCATTGTTGATTCTGGAAGTGCAAGACTCTTGGCTTGGGATACATGTCGAGATAGATTTGCGATACTAGAATCAGTGTTACCTCAAAGGATGCCTATAATCCCCAAGGGTGGTTCATCGAGAAAGGCAAAAGAAGCTGCTGCAGCCGCAGCTCAAGCTGCCGCTGCTAGTGCAGCTTCATCAGCTAGTGTCCAAGTTCGTATTCTCCTGGATGATGGTACCTCAAACATACTCATGAGATCTGTAGGAGGTCGCACTGAACCGGTATATATCTTTTACTTGAGTTATTGCATTCCTTAACCTTTTTGATGTTTTTTTGTCTCAGCTGGGCCTTTGTTTCCTACACAATAACCATCTTCTAAATCCAATTCGTCCTTTTTTCATTTATCTGAGATCTTCTTCATGTATTTTAGAGCAGGTCCATTGAAGTGGTTCCGTTGAATAATAATCTAAACGTGCTCCTAAGAATTTGTGTGCATTGGTTTGCATTGAAGATACTGAAAATTACATTTATAAACAATAAACTTGGAATCCAATAGTTTATCAGTTGACGTTTGACCAAAAGGATAATGTTGCTGAACATGAGAATCTTACGCATCAAGAATTCTTCTTGCCTTTATGTGGTGGTATATATTTGTTAGTTTAGAATAATTACTAAAGAGCAGTATGTCAATGTTTGATCTCTAGGTTAAGCAACAATCTTATGCTTCAAATCTCCTTGCAGGTCATTGGTCTGCATGGTGGTGCTCTACTTGGTATAGGCTATCGCACATCCCGAAGGATTAGCCCTGTTGCTGCAACAGCTATTTCAACCATTCAGTCGATGCCACTTTCGGGATTTGGAAACAGCAATGTTTCTTCGTTTTCTAGCTATGATGATGGATTTTCTTCGCAGAAGTCTACTGACTCTGCACCCCTAAACTACCAGCTCTACAGGTGATTAGGGTTCTCCTTTTTATTTTTAATGCAAGCACTCTTTGTTACTTAATCATATGTCGTTTTCTTCAGTCAGCTATATTGACCTAATAAGAATCTCTTTTCTTCCTCTGAGATGTCTGGTAAAATAGTTACTCATGTTTGATGGAATAATAAGCATTGTTCATCTGGAATTTGTACGGATGCCCGTAGTTACATTTTTTGGTTAGCTCTACTTTTAATTTTGTGGCATTGTGTCAGGTTAAAGTGTTTAGTTCCATATTAATCTTAATGGAATTTTTAATGTGTAGTTGGGAGAATTTTGAGCCAGTGGGTGGTATGCTACCTCAGCCAGAATGGACGGCATGGGACCAAACAGTTGAATATTGTGCTTTTGCTTATCAACAATACATGGTCATATCGTCCTTGCGCCCTCAGTATAGATATCTTGGTGATGTGGCCATTTCACATGCTACTGGAGCTGTTTGGCATCGCAGGCAGCTGTTTGTGTCTACACCTACCACGATTGAGTAAGATTAGTGCTCTATATATTATACAAGAAAACTTCTGTTTTGTGTCAGTTACCTTGAAGGCTGCTTCCATTTGGATGAAACAAACTAAAAATCAAATTTAAGAACTGATTTGCGGCACATATGTATCAACAGTTATTAATTATCTAGATGGTGCATAGTCCAACTTCTCAGAGATTATAACTTTTGAAAAGAATTTCTCTGATTCTGACTTTGTTAAGGGCATGTCGACCTTGATCTGTTACTTTCTAAAACAAAATATCTGGGGAGGACTGCTAATATTTTCTTCCATCCTGGATTTCCAGATGTGTTTTTGTCGATGCGGGAGTTTCTGAAATTGATATAGAGACTAGGAAGATGAAGGAAGAAATGAAGCTTAAGGAGGCGCAGGCTAGAGCAGTTGCAGAGCATGGAGAGTTAGCCTTAATCACAGTAGAAGGTTCCCAGGCTGCGAAGCAAGAAAGGATGTCTTTGAGGCCCCCACTGCTGCAGGTGGTCATTTCTTGCTTTTACATGAGATATGTCACATATATAACAATTTTGAAGCGTAATTTTCCAGGTCTAAGCTTGTGTTGCATACGTGTCGACATCTATGTCTAACTAGCAAGAGTCTTCCTCATGTGTATACTATTTGTTGTAGGTGGTGCGTTTAGCTTCTTTCCAAAATGCTCCATCTGTTCCGCCATTCTTATCGTTGCCAAGACAATCTAGAGGTGATGGCGATGACATTATGGATGAAAGAAGGATCAATGAGGTAGCTGTAGGTGGTGGGGGAGTCTCAGTAGCTGTTACTCGTTTCCCGGTGGAGCAAAAACGACCAGTGGGGCCACTTGTTGTTGCTGGTGTACGAGATGGAGTTCTTTGGCTCATTGACAGGTATTAAGAGTCTCCTGTTCTTACCTTAAGACAGGACACTGACTCTTGTTAAAACATGTATATTCAATTAGGTTATGAATTTTCCTTTTTATTCTTAGTATGCACTAAATAGGATCATTGGCATCTGGCCTTTTGCATTCCAAGGTTTCCACTAGCACCATGTATCTGCGTTTGTTATCTAGAATACAATATCTTTCCATTATCTTCATTTTAGTCACTTGAATGATTATATAAATATTAAACCTAAGATAGAACTTATTGTCTGACACCTCATATATTCTTGTAAGGTACATGTGTGCCCATGCCATATCACTGAATCATCCCGGTATCCGTTGCCGCTGTCTTGCTGCTTACGGGGATGCTGTTAGTGCAGTTAAATGGTATGGATATGTTTCTCATTATCTCGTGCTTACGTTAGTAGTGAAGTAGCTGGAATGCTTATACAACGTTTTGTTGTTGCGCAGGGCAAGTAGGCTCGGGAGAGAGCATCATGACGATTTGGCACAATTTATGCTAGGGATGGGATACGCTACAGAAGCTCTTCATTTGCCTGGAATATCTAAGAGGTAAATAAACATATAATGTTGTGTTACAGCTATTCCTTCAATTTTGTTCTACTCTTCACTGTATCTCTAGCCTCTGAAGTGTCAACTTACACCAAAATGCCATCAGTGATTATTTTCACTTTGCCTCGGGTTCACAATTCAACATAAAAAAGGAAGAATATTTAGACTTAGCTTTATGTTTTTTCAGGCTGGAGTTTGATCTAGCAATGCAGAGCAATGATCTGAAGAGGGCTCTTCATTGTCTTCTCACAATGAGTAATAGCAGGGATATTGGACAGGACGGTGTAGGCCTCGATTTGAGTGACATTCTCTCTTTGACAGCTACTAAGAAAGAAGATGTTGTTGAAGCTGTAGAGGGAATAGTGAAATTTGCAAAGGAGTTTCTTGACCTTATTGATGCTGCAGATGCCACTGGGCACGCTGACATTGCTCGCGAAGCTCTCAAAAGACTGGCCACTGCAGGTTCAGTCAAAGGCGCTTTACAGGGTCAAGAGTTGCGAGGCCTTGCATTACGCCTAGCAAACCATGGAGAATTGACACGCCTAAGTGTATGTCTGCAATTTCTCTTTATTTTGGTTTCTAATTTGGTTTCTTGTATTTTATGATACCGTTCTGTTGTTCACTAGATATGATCTACATGACTAACTGTAGATGGAATTTGTGGATTTGAAAGTTTAATACTTTGGGAGATTTATGGTTTTGTAAGGGCTACTTTTGGTTTTATACTTTGTATCTGCAGGTTCCTAATTGAAAAATTATTTAAACTTTGTTGCAGGGTCTGGTAAACAATCTAATCTCCATAGGCCTCGGGCGAGAATCAGCATTTTCTGCTGCGGTTCTTGGAGACAATGCGCTCATGGAGAAGGCATGGCAAGACACGGGAATGCTTGCAGAAGCCGTGCTTCATGCTCATGTAAGATTTCATATATTTTTTAATCTTTTTTCAGTTTGCGTGCTTATAAATAAACCTTGTATTGTCTCTGACTTCACCTACTGTAATTATTCACACAGGCACATGGTCGTCCAACTCTAAAAAACTTAGTCCAATCTTGGAATAAAACGCTGCAGAAGGAAGTTGAGCAAGCTCCATCTTCTAAAACCGATGCTGCAAGTGCTTTTCTTGCTTCTCTTGAGGATCCAAAGCTCACGAGTTTATCTGATGCATCCAAGAAACCTCCAATCGAGATTCTACCTCCCGGAATGTCTTCAATCTTTGCTTCCATTACTGCTCCCAAAAAACCTCTACTTACACAGAAGACTGCACAGCAAGAACCAACTAAACCATTGGCTATTGAAGAACCAACTAAGCCACTGGCTATTGAAGCTCCTCCATCTTCTGAGCCATCACAGACCGAATCAGCGCCTGAAACTGCAGCCGTTACCGAGTCAGAAGCACCTGTGGATGGAGCAGTGACAGGGACAGTGTCTGAGCCGCCTCCTGTAGAGGAGGAAACTGCTTTGGAAGAAAAAATTGTTCCATCTTCAGCTCCAAATACCGAAACAGCTGGAGCCACAGAGGACAATAGCCAAACTACAACGCCGCCTGAAACTGTTACATTGCCGCCTGAAACTGTTACAGCGCCACCAATTGAAACTGTTACAGCGCCAGCAACTGAAACTGTTACAGCGCTACCGCCTGAAATTGTAACAACCCCACCGCCACCGGCTGAAAGTGTTACGACTACAGTGAAACCAACAGAGAATGCAGCAACAGAGAGGCGACAAGTAACCACCAATCATCCTCCAATAAGAAGCCAACCAATTGAGTTTGATTTCTTGGATGGCTAAGCCAAAGTTTACACAGAAGATCCCAAAATGAAGACAGTGGCAGAGTGTATATCTTTTAGATCAAAGCTTTGTGGCCAAATTGACTAGAGGAAGATGACGATACGCTCATGATATTCGTCCCTATTTTCGTGTTTAATTTAGTTCTATTGTAATGTGTCATTTTTGTTTTGTTTTTTGTTTTTTTTCCTTCATTTATTTGGCATTAAATGGTTTGTATTATTATCAAACAAACCTCTATTGAGGTTACGTATCTTGTGAAGCGTGTAAACTGATTAAACGACATTTGATTAGTATCAAAAATGTTTTGTTTATTTTTTCACTAAATCGATATTTATTTGAATATTTAGAACAATGCAAGTTCAACCGAGTCATAATGGTACCAGTGGTTGAATTCTACTTTTTTCACTGTGATTAATACAAAAAGTACTAATTTTTTCCACATATTTAAGAGATTAGTTTGTTTTCGTTTTAAGATTCTTCGGTTAAAAATTTTCCATTCGACATACTATTATGACAATAACCAAATCATGGACCTTGGAAATTAGACGTATTCGTAAATGCTAACAAAAGAAAAGAATGTGAAATGTGTAGTCTTTGGCCCTTGACGACCGACTTTAGACCTTCGGAACCATCCAGAAGTATTATCATACTTGAGTTGGTGAAAAAGAAGAAGCGAGATTGGGTTGTTTCTTCTGTAGTCGTCTGATTGGCGATAAATCCTCGGTTCTCCTTCTCATCTCTCTCTCTCTCTCAGCCGTAAGAGAGGAAAAGCAGAGCCTTCTCTCTTCAGCAAAGATTGGGTTTATCTTCTAAAGCCATGTCACATATGGTGTTTCAGAGCGTTGTCGCTCCCAAACCCTTGTCTCCTCTCAAACCATGTTTACCTATCCCTCGACCACTCACAACTCTGCCTTGTAAGCTCCGTCGTGGCTTCGTCAGGGCTTCTTCATCTTTTCTTATCGATTCCGTTGGAGATTCAGTTTCAGGTCTTGAGCGTTGCTTGCAGCTGCCATCTAGCGGTGAATTAGGCCCATCTTCATCTGGCTCTTTCTCTGTAAGTGCTCAGATGTGTCCTATGATGAAAGGGAAGTTTGGTTCTGTTGGAGCTGTAACTTTGGAAAAAGGGAAGCTTGATATGACCCAGAAGATTTCTGAGTCCACTCCTGAGGTCTCTCTCTCTCTCTCTCTCTCTCTTCCCTTTCTTTTCTTTCTGGTTCACTTTTGCTGAGCAATAATTTGGTGAATTGCAAGAATTTCATCTTGTCCAAGAATTTGGAATAGTTTGGTGAAAATATCTCTAAAGGATGTGCCTTTTTATCTAATCGTCGTCTGGCTACATGAGCTTGTTTTATCCTCTCTGTTCTGATTTTTTGTATGGTTCATCAAGTTAGTTATGGAGGGCAGAGAGTTTCTTTTAATTCTTCAGAGTCTCTAGCAGTGTAGCAGTGTCCTAGATTTTAGTCCTGCCTCTTTGTTCTATGCAAAAGGACCTTTATTTTGGATCAGGCATTAATTGATTATAAGCCGCAATAGGTGATCATTTGTTTCGTATGAAGTACATGGGGGATTTTAAATTGTTATAGATAACATCAATGAGATGAAGCATTCTGTAGCTGAACAAAATATGTGGTGATAATCAGCGGATGCGAAAAGTAGGAATAATATTTTCCTTGGAGATGGCTGTTGTGGGATCATATAGATTCTTGCAGTGAATCTATTTTCAACCGATCAGAAAAGAGTAGCTTTGTGGATTTCTTATGTCATGTTTCATTGCAGATTGCAACTGGAGGAGGTGGTGGAAACATTGGAAAGATTATCAATAACGGTGGTGGGGATGGAGGTGACGATGATGGTGATGATGATGATTACTTTGATGAATTTGATGATGACGATGATGGAGATGATGGTGGGCTTTTTAGGCGTAGGATGTTCCTTGCAGAGGTAAGAGATCTTTACGCCTTGTGTTTTGTTGATTTTGTTTTCATGTAGTTTATTGTCATGGTGTAATCCAGTAATGACATTTATGTTTTCTTTTCCAGCTTTTTGACAGGAAATTTGTTGATGCTGTATTGAACGAATGGCAAAAAACAATGATGGATTTACCTGCGGGTCTCCGTCAAGCATATGAAATGGTGAGATATCCTTTAAGCTTTCTGTTTATGGTTTGGGATGTTGGCATCTTTGAACTTATGGAAACTTGTATGCAGGGTTTGGTCAGCTCCGCACAGATGGTGAAATTCCTTGCCATAAATGCTCGTCCTACAACAACTAGAATGATCTCCCGTGCTCTTCCTCAGGGGTTGTCAAGGGCCTTTGTTGGCAGGTAATTTTGTGGGTATCTTCTGAGATCCATCTGTCCCTGTGGACTTCATTGTCTCTAAAGTTGTAAGTTTCTTTATGGTGATACTATATGCGGTCTTGACTATGTGACTGTCTTGTGTAGGATGTTGGCGGATCCTGCATTTCTCTATAAGCTTCTTTTGGAGCAAGCTGCCACGATTGGATGCTCGGTTTGGTGGGAGGTGAAGAATCGTAAGAATAGGTATGTTCCTTTTCATGTTCCTAAACTTTCTCCCATTTGAAGGTTTTGTAGCTTCTTGTTTTGTCCTAAATTATTTTCTCTATGGTTTGCAGGATAAAAGAGGAATGGGATCTTGCACTTATAAATGTTCTTACTGTATCAGCATGCAATGCAGCTGCTGTTTGGTTGCTAGCTCCATGTCGTTCCTATGGAAACACATTCCGGTTTGACCTGCAAAATACACTACAAAAGCTACCAAACAATATATTTGAAATGAGCTATCCTCTTAGAGAGTTCGACTTGCAAAAGAGATTTCATTCTCTTTTCTACAAGGCCGCAGAGTTGTCCATTCTTGGACTCGCAGCAGGAACTCTCCAGGGTTCGTTGTCAAACTTTCTGGCGGGAAAGAAGAAGAACAGGTCATCACATACTTTCTGTTCCTATCTTGGGATTATAAATCTCTCTATTCACTTGGGTCTTTTTTTCAGCTCACGGTTGACTTATGACTTGAATGTATTTTTGTTCTGACAGAGTATCTGTGACAGTCCCATCAATCAGCACAAATGCTCTTGGTTATGGCGCATTTCTTGGAATATATGCGAACTTGAGATATCAGCTGTTATGTGGATTTGATAGATCAATAAGCAGCCACTTTGATGTCATAGGAGTAACACTCTTCTTCAGCACTGCCTTGAGGTATTCCTCTCTTCCTCCCACATATATACACAACATACATACAGAGGCACACGTTGGAAGTTTGGATTTTGTAATGCAAAACTCAGTCTTGGGACTTAGGAAACCTTTATTATGCGGATCAAGAACGTTGATTTATATTTACACGCATGAATTAGAAGGATTCGTATGATGATTATGGATGGATGTGGTACAGGATTATGAATGCTCAGCTAGGGGAAAGGTCAAGACAAGTATGGCTAGGTGTGGAGGCAGACCCGCTGGCTCAATCAGATGATCTGCTGGCAAAAGCATACAACCGACCCTCAGACGAAACAGTAACAAAGCCATCTTCAAGATGGTTCATCTCAAAGAATGCAATTGTCTCAGGACTACTTGGGAAGAAGCAAGAGGACTCAGTTTCAGATCCTCCACCTCCAAAGGCTCGGCGAAAGAGAATCGTACGCAAGAAGGTGGCTGCATCTGCCTCTTAAATAACCAACAAAACCTCTAAAAATGTCACAATTTAGCCCATGAAAGAGCGACAGTGAGGTTTTGTTGTTCATTTGAGGCACACATGAAAAGTTTTGTTGCCAGAGGAAGAAGAAGAGATCACCAAACTGGGGGATTTGAAAAAAAAGCTCTATAGCCTTTGTTTTTTCTTTATGACTCAATCTCTCAAAGTCTTTTAAGTGCTTCTGAAAAGAAAGACATTTTTATTTTTTAGGTATGTATGGTGATGCTATCTCTGGTTAACTCTCCAGTTGCCATTTTTTATGTTCCGCCTTTTAATTACCTTTCTCAATGTTTTAATAAATAGCCACATCTTTTATTTTCTTAGTATTTTTCACAGTAAATCCATGTTGGTATAACAATATGTTGTTCAAGAAACCATTAACCGCCAGTAAATTGGTAATTTAGGGGATTGAAAGCCTAACTGTGTCCATGAAATTTCGAAGTTATTATCCAAAACATGTTCTTGATAAACAAAAATTCTGAATAAACATTCCACACTCATGCAAAATATTTAAAATGCCAATGTTATATGAGGTTTTTCTTAGCACAATACAAAATGTTATATATGGAATATGGTACAGAAGTTTACAGTTGCAATTAATTTACGAATCTCAGTTTTTTTTTATGGCATCCATTAGAATTCAACAAAGTGACTATCAATGGTCTTGAGCTTCTCCAACTCCTCTCCATCAGCAATTCCATTATCAACGTACAAAATCTGTATGCATATATCATCATAATCTTTCCCAATCAGACTCGGAAGGATTTACGAATCACTCAACTTTATTGCCTAATTGCCAAATATAACAAAGAAATTATCGATATCAGAAATTCGAAGCTGAGACCTGATACTCGGGACACGTTAATGTGTGAGCTCCTCTTTTAAGATATCCCTCCCACCCTCTCTTCTCTACAAGCGCTTTCTCTATATCTTTTGTAAACTGCATTCACATTCAAGTCTCACCATCTTTAATCACATTCAATGTTCATACATAGACATGTTGTGTCACTGTGTTTCGTATTCATTAAAAAACAGTAATACTCACATGCGCCGGGTCCAAAATCAGGAGATTGTACTGAGGAGTAAATGTAGTTCCTTGCAACCGTCTCTGAATCCCAACAATCGTTCTCGAGTGCCCTTCATGTTGGAAATACAAGGGCCTGCAGTACACACGATTACAACAAAATCAAGAGCCCATACAGAATATGTTTTGAAGTTATAAAAGACATTGTCGAGATCAAGAGCTGAAACAGAACCACCTACCCTTTGTTCGTCATATGAACACCGGAGGAAACATTCAACCTGTTATCTGAGAAGTAATTCCAAACCCATTCCATTAAAACTGCTCCTTTGCTGATCCTAGAAGAATTAGAACCATGAGAGTCAACTGATTTTCCCGTCCCACTATCGCCCTTTTTAATCACGTATCTGTCCATGGGACCAATTGGCTTTACCTTGGGAGCAATAGCAGAACCAGGAACTGAAAGATACATTGATTGAGACTTCTTAGGAGCAAAATCAACAATCCTAGCTTTTAACCCGAATGAACGTAACAGCGCAGCACATTCAGTAGTTCCAATCCATCTCTTGCAACCGTAGATTCGATTATCAAAATGGAGAGCTCCAGAAACATCAAAACCGTTGTTCCAAGCTAACTCGAGCCACCGCTGAAGAGAGGGAATGTCAGGAACAAAGTTAGAGCCACCAAAGAGAACTCTTTTAGCTTCATCATCTCTATGAGATAGCAAATGAGAGCATTGCATTTGAATGTTCCTCCAGCCACATCCCCAACCCTTATCCTCCTTTGAAGATTGAAAATGATCAACAAATCCTGATAATAAACTAATACTACACTCTAAAGGTTTCGATTTCGATTTAAGCTCAGATTCTTCTAAACAGTTTCTCAGCAAACAAATCAAACCACCATTTCCAATACTGTAGAATGAGCTCTTGGTCTGTGAAGGCACCAATGAATCGTCCAGGTTCTGCAGAAATGAAACAACTTTGTCAATTGGGGTTTTTTTGTATTCAAAGAAGAGTTAAGGATCGAAGAAAGCATTACAGATGAAGCGGAGGAAGAAGAAGAAGGAGAAGGATCAGAAGAAGAAGAAGAAGAAGAAGCGAGTAGCAGAGCCCAGTGATGATCTTGTGCGATTTGTGGATCGATTTCATCGTCGTCGAAGTGAGAATTCACATGGCTGAATCATAACAAGATCAATCAAGACCTCGATCGATGCAAGGAGCATAAAAATGGAAGAAATTAGGTATTTTTACCTTTGGATTAGGGAGAGAGGAAGCGTAAGATTGCAGACAGGACACAAAGTTGACATTTTTCTATTTGCAGAAGAAACAGAGAAAATCGTAACCTTTTAAAGGAAGAGACTTTTTTGCTTCTGTTTTGTTTTCTGGCCGGAGGAAATTATACAATATGATCTCCTCCGGCGTTTAGATGATTGGAGTGCGTGTGCCTTGCCATTATCGACGTCATAAATTGATCATTATCAATTTTGAATTTTCTTTTTAGAATTTAATTGTTTTCATGCATTTGGATTAGAAAATTACTTCAAACTGACAAATGTTACTGAAATTGAATCTATTTTTATACCCAAAAATTGTTGCCGACTACAACACTAGTGCAAATGTGAAGCTCGGAACTTTGCAAGACTTTTTATTTGTTGCGTGTATATATATAGAGAAAATTACAGATAGAATTGGGAAAAAAAAAAGTTTAGAGTATCCTAGTCTCTTTACTAGGGACAGGAAGAGTCTTGAGACACAAAGAAAAAAATTTGGAAAAACATAATCTTGAGATGCAGATTGGAGATTTGGCAAGGGATAGGGAAAGTCTTGAGAGACAAAGGTAAAACCTGGAAAGACATCATTTTGAGATGCAGGTTGGAGATCTGGCGAGCGATATGGAGAGTTTTGAGAGACAAAGGGAAAATCTGAAAAGACAATCTTGAGATGCATGTTGAAGGTCTGGACAGGGATATGGAGAGTCAAAGAGAAAATCTGGAAAGACATAATCTTGAGATGCATGTTGGAGGTCTGGCCAGTGATAGGGAGAGTCTTGAGAGACAAAGGGAAAATCTGGAAAAACAGAATCTTGAGATGTAGGTTAGGGAGAGTCTTGAGAGACAAAGGGAAAATCTGGAAAGACAAAATCTTGAGATGCATGTTGTGGATATGGTCAGGGATAGGGAGAGTTTTGAGAAATAAAGAAAAAATCTGGAAAGACAGAATCTAACACTGCAATTAGACATTGATTTGCTTCTTATCGAACCACCTCTGCTACCCCAGCTTGTAGCAAGTGTGCTGAAAAGGAGAAGGGAAGAAGAAGGGGAAGGATGCCAGACGGTTCAGAGGAGGAGAATAAAAGTTGATGGTGGGAGGATTATGAGAAGAAGGGAAGACGAAGGGGAGGAGGAGAAGGGAGAAGAAAAGTCGATGGTGGGAGGACTAAAAGGAGAAAAGAAGAAGATGAGGAATAGAAAACTCTGAGGTGGAGGCAAGTTGGCGAGACTTTTCATATTGATTTTTTACAAAGATAGTTTATAACATATGCAACACATGATTGTTTTGCTTACTTACTTGACAGCCAAAAGCATGCTCGTCCCTGGAAACTCCGCATGAACAGTCATTACACTCTACGTAAGTTTTTATAAACACAATCTCAATTTTTGTTTTTATTTCATTTTACATTTTGAAGTTCTTATTTCTAAAATGGTTTTCGATTTTGTGCAGTTGAAATCACCTGGAACAACGAGATTGACTTCGAGTTCTTAATGTAGTAATATATATATGGTTTATCTATTTCCCTTTTTTTCTTTTGTGGGCGATAAGAAATAATGAAATACTAATCATTTTTTTTTGGATAAATCATCTATTTTCTAGTATAAAGTAAGTAACCATTTTAGATGTAAGTGGACAAAAAATATTTGTTCTTGCGCCTGATTTTCATTCTATTCCATTTTTCTAAATCATTCCGTTTTAGTTCTCTGTAGAAGTCGTAAAACAAAATAGTAATAAAGTATAATAACATTTTATTATATGTCTTCTATATTTTCAAAATTGATAGAATATATCACATAATATACTAATATAGTATTTGTTTAATTACGGCTATAAACGTAAATTTCTGATTTGATTTTGCAAAATGATAACTGCAGTTTCATGGATACCAAAAGGAGCATCAATGGCCATGCCCATGCTGCTGAATTAAGGTATTGATATTTCAGACAGCATCAATTCAATTAAAAACTCCAAAAAATATATAAAAAGTGGGACATGAAAATAGTGAACCAAGCAGAAAAATAACAAACAAAAAAAAAAGTTTGACACTACTAGAAAAACAAAAATTGATATATATATATATATATTTTGATAAACCGTAGAACTTGATCTATAATTTTTCTCGGTATCCGTATATATATATATATATATATATATATTGATAAACTGCGGAACTTAACCGATAATCTTTTTTGGTATCCAGAATCAGTCTTTAGTTCATTCTTATTTCGGGGCATAAGGAACCAAAAAATATACTTATATTTTATTAAACGAAGCAAAAATCCCTAAACGTTGAGATAAGAGACGACAACTAAAGACTTGTCCTCCTCCTCCGGGAGATCGAAATGAAGACGAAGTAGTCCTTGGAAAAGAAGAGTATTGACAAGGATCAAGGCCACAACGAAAACACAAGCGAGCGAAAAAGGTCGCTAATAACCTAAAATCCCAACCAAACACAATCCAAAATCGACGTAGACAACGTGTTGGACACGTACATCTTTTGGCGGCCAAGAGAGTGCATGACGGCCAATAATCCAGCCACAAACGAAACTCCATAGATACACCATTCTATGGTGTGACCGTAGTGTGACACGCCGCACACTGTTACCATCCCAATTCCAACCAAGACAGACCAATTTCTCGATTCCGAGTTGTGAGTTGTCGGAACTGGAACTGGAACCGGAACATAAAACGACCTCACCACCATACCGACAGAATACAAGAACGGTGCTGCAAATAGAATAACCACCGCCTCCGATTCTTCTTTCCATGTAGACCACGACCAACATAACGACGGCCACAAGAGTTCCCCTATAAACCTAGTTAACCAAACCACTGATACTAACATGGCTATCCCCACGATATATCCATCGCGTTTTCCGACAATTCACTCCTTCCATTATCGCTTCCTCAATCATCTTTCAACGATTTTCCTCTATTCGTCCGACCTCTAAGTTTTTTTTT
>VBRH01000148.1:54512-74512 GCA_014578085.1 Cardamine resedifolia
TTTTTTTTTTTTCCCTCCGGGTCTCTAAGTTGAGAAGAATGATTTAAGCGACTATGAAAAGTTTCTTTCATAAGGCTTTACATTATTTTTTTCCTTTTCCAATTTTCCATTTTTACATTTTCCGCTTTTCTATATTTTTATTTTTTCACTTTCCTTATTATATTTTATTCCATATAAATGTATTTAATTTAACTAGGCCCAAGGCCTTGGCCCATTCCCTAAACTCCCATGTTTTGAAACTCTAGGAGACTAGGATCAAGTCAACCACTATGCTACCAAACTTTTCTTTTTGGAAATTTTTTAAATGTTTTCACCCTTGTTTTTATGGTGGTGATCTTGCAATATAATAAAATTTGGAACTTGTTTTCTATAATGTATATAGCGATGGTGCTAACGTAACATAGTTGCTACGTGATTGGGTGTTTTAAAATCTAATTGAGATATTTTGGTGAATGATATATTAATCTATAGTTATAGTATTTTGAAGGCGTTAACATAAAATTTTAGAAACGCGATGTTATTAGTTCACGTCATCGTTTAACATAAATTCTCACGAGAACTTACTAAAAACTAAAAAAAGAAAAATTAATATATGTCAAAAACTTAAAAGGAAATCATTGTCAAAATAGAAAATAAAATAATAAATTTAGTATATAAGAAAATTAAGTCTCAATTTCTCATCAAACAAAAAAATATTAGAAATTTACTCAAAATAATAAGTTTAGTATATAAAGTAATTATGTCTTAATTTCTTACTAATAAATATTAAAAATATCTGTTGTTATTTCATAAATTTTATATATTTCGGATATTTCATTAAAAAATTATTTAATATTAAAATATTAAAAAGGAAAAAGAAAATACTTGGAATAAGTTAGAGAAAACCTTAATTATAAAAAAAGGAGGAAGAAGAAGAATGAGAGAAACCTCTATGGAAAAAGGAAAAAATAAAAGACACATAAAAAAATGTTGTTTTTTTTCATTATCATCATGCCCCTGAAAAATTATAAAATTAATTAATTCATAATCTTATCAAGATTACAAAAAGTTAGAAAACATCATGTCCTAGGAAGAACTCCACAAATTTTTAAGGTGAATCATGTATTATGGTTTTAGTAGTTGTATTCAATATTTTTGTTAAATATTTTTACATAATTTTAGCAAGTGTAATAAATTCTCAAGACTGTTTTGTTTTTTTTGTTGAGATTTAGATGTTTTATAAAGCAACAATGCTAATATGAGAATTCATCAACTTGAATAGATGAAGCATACTAAAGTGAGCATATTAGATAGCTTAGAAGAAAAAATCCAAGAATATCAAGAACCATCATGTTCAGATTCAACTAATCTTCTTTTGACTACCTTGGAGCCAGAAAAAGTTAAAAATAAATGGTTACAACAGATGATACCAGTAAATTCTTCTGAATGATGTTGCAGAGTCGCTTAACTCATGCATTCTTATATTAAAGTGTGTAAAAGCAAAATGAACTATTCTTTATATTTTTTGAACCATTGAGTAATTTTTTCCCAAGTTGGTGCCAAGAATAGTAAGGGTAATGAAAAGTCATAAAAGAGTTTGCATACCAACAAGAAAAGACTAAGGTCTATTTATAAAATAGTATCACCCAAAAAAAAAAATATATTATGTACATGTCTATCGGTAGTTGAAAATGGAAAAAATAACAAAAAAATATAAAATTTTCAAAACAAATAAAAATTAACGTATATGAAGATATTATATAGTTTTTAAGAGTTTGCATGCAAGAGAAGGCTAAGGCCATGACTCATGAGCATGTCAACAATAAGTTGAGTCCATGTAGCAGCTAGATTAGCAGAAAATTAACTTAATTTAATTATATAATAAACATAAACCATCAACATTATTAGGATATTACTGTGTGTTTATGATATTCAATTTCGTAAAAATTGTATACATGAATTTTTTTAGCACACAATCATGAATGTGTGATTTTATTTCAAAATATAAAATTGTTGTCGTTAATAGATTAAAAATTTTAAAATTGTTGCATTTGTTAAAACGTTCCATATGATAATCAAAATTGGGAAACAAATAATGTACTAAATCAATTTAGGAAAAATAAAAAATAAAAAAATGTTAGATAAATAAGTGATAGCTTAAAGAAAATATTATCACAAGCAAAAGAAATAAACATATCTCATGTACATGTATATTCATATTTGAAAAAATGGAAAAGAAAATGTAGATGAAAATTATTTTAAAACAATACAAATTAAAAAAAGTATAAACGGAAAAATATCAGAATTGCCATTTACAAATAAAAAGAGAGAAATAAAAATGTTTGAGCAATAACTGATGCATAAGAAAAATAAAATCACTAACAAAAAATAAAATATATATATTACATATATGTCTTTTCGTAGTTGGAAAAATAGAAAAAAATTTAGAAAAGTTTCAAAACAAATAAAAGTTAAAAGAAACAGAAAATAAAAATTATTGTATTTACTATTTGTAAAAATGAAGAACAAGCTAACAACATAAATGAAGAGAAAAGCTTGCATATGTAAATAGATTTAGAATTTTAAAAGAAAAAATGAAATAAACTCAAAGAATGACAAAACATAATTCTATAAAACAGAAAATAAGAAGAAATAGAAAATTTATTGAATGCATAAAATATCATATACATATTTCCTATAATAAATTTTATGAAAAAGATTTGTTAAAAAAATATGAAAAACGTTAAAGGTATGACACAATAGTTTTGCTCAAAATCATGTTTCTAATTGGAAAATGATTTTACTATACATATATAAGTTATTCTTTTAAAACTTACATATTAAAAATGTATAATAAATTAATAACAAATTTTAAAAAACTACAATATACAAAATAGTACTAATTGACTATTTACAATCAACTTATTTTCTAGATTTACATTACTATAGTTTTTCAAGCTATATAATTTTGTTGAATTATTAGACTTAATTATACTTTGATAATTTAGAGATTAAAGTCACAATAATTTTTTTTCAAATACGAGATATATTTTTATCATCTCTTATATAGAAATATAATATTTTGATAAATATTATTGTTCACATCTAATTTTTTCAAAAATATATTAAAATACTCAACCATAGCATGAATTTAAAACCTAGTTAATTATATAATAAGGGGAGACATATATCACTCATCAAGTGATGGATGAGTGATCAGCATCCATAGAGCATATTCCAACTAAACATTCTAACAGTTGGCAACACGGTGTTTTGCAATATTTAAACTTTGAAAATCCGATATCAAAATCTGGCCATTATCTATATCCTTCATTGGTTAGTAACTTTGACTAAACCGGTAAAATACGTTTTCTTTTTTCCTGTTTTTATGCCCATATATATATAGGTACCAATCAAGAAATAGCTAATAAGTAATTTAAGAATGAAAAATCGGTGACGTCGGTAACTTTAACTATAAAAGAATAGCTGTGTAATCGTGACAGCCCTTGACTTTGAGAGAAAATCCCCCAATTAAGATAAAGATATATAAATGGGTTACATCGAGAAGGCTTTGTGCTCGAACTTAAGGCTATAATTGGCCGAATATATTAGTGGAAAGGATAAAGGTGAGAAAATGATTTCCAATTTCCTTTTACCAATTATGTCGAAAAAAATATATAGTTTTTCCATATTCTATGACAAACTTCCAACGTAAAATAGTAAAACAGAAGAAGACTTTACATTAGTCTTATGGATGTAGAATTGAGACGAATGAAAATAAAATAACGTTGCTAGTAAAAATATTTCATTAATTATATTATTCACTCTTGCAGCTCTATTTTATTTTCAAATTGTAATCTCTAAATGGTATCATTTCAAGGGAGAATAAAATGAATGAATATTAATGAAAATTTCGGTTTAAAAAACAAAAAATCGTAATACGATCCTCGAGTTCTTCACATCTCCTCCAACCCAAACAGTAAGCCAAAGGCTTTCAGTTGAAGCACAATAGAAACTTTGTAACTGAATAGTGTTTCCTTATTTTCGTATCAGAAGTTTGGTTCACCCTATTTCGGTAAAAAATTCTAATTGGATTCTGTATTTTTTTTCAGAAGTTTCTTTTTACTTCTCGTCGTTGCTTTCAACAGTTGGCATGATTATACATGTACCCATAAAAAGGTAATTAAATGAGATTAGATGAAAAATGAAAGTAACAGACAATTAAAATAAAAAAAAGTGCGTACCCTATATATATTCAACTGTTAATGTAACGAGGGTTTTGCTTTAAAAGCAAGTGGGATTTCATTGAAATTTCAAAAATACTCTTTCTTTTATGTTTTTAGTGTCCACACTCCACCAGTCAACCTTTTCGCCAAGAAAATATATTCAAATTTTTTTCCAAAATATTCGCTAAGGTTACAAACTGAAATATAATTGAATACCTAGTACTGCATGTACAATATAACCACTTCCAAGATGTGTTTTAATCAATTTTGTTCATTGGGCAATGAAAATCTATTGTTATTTACTTAAATATCATCTTCTTCATTAACTGTTGGATTGCAAATACACTATCTTAAGAAATTTTCAATTTATTAACTAAACTATTTTCCATTTTAAAAGTTTTTGTCATATGTATTATTCAAAAACTAAAATCTTATGACCGGACCAAATATATTTTACTAAAGGAGTATTTATCTTGTCTAACTATGCATTTTTGTCTCTAACCAAGAAAACAATTTGACGGTACCACTAAAATTTTGGATTTAGTAATTGGATCTAACGTGCATATCGGAAAACAATTAAAAAAGTAAAATGTTCTAGAGGAAGGAAAAAAACTCACCAGAAATAAAAAGGAGAAGAAAAGATAGATACATTGAACCTAGACATATACCCACCCAAACTCAAGTCGCAGATACGCCTATTAATAAAGAACGTTCAAGAACCAAGAACAAACACAAAGCAAACAAAAACAAACAAAAGATTTAAAAAAATCCTCAAAAAACTTTAGAAGAAAATGGGGAAAGGAGGAAACTATGTGACGGTGGCTGCTTCGGAGGTGGAGGAGCTACGGAGGAAGAACGGAGAGATGGAAAAGGCGGTGGAGGATATGAGGAAAGAGATGTTGCAGTTGTGGCGGCGGACGCAGGTGGCGGAGGAAGCTGAGGAGCGTCTTTGCTCTCAGCTCGCCGAGCTTGAAGCTGAATCTCTAGACCAAGCTCGTGATTACCATTCTCGTATCATCTTCCTTATGAACGAACTCTCTCGTCTATCTTCTTCCTCCGACTCGGGCTCTCCTTAGGATAGAGATATTTGTGTAAAGGATAGATTCTTAGATTGTTGGATGTAAAAATTTTTGGCTCATATCAATGCCCATCTGTAGAGTTTTTTAAATATATATTGAATTTCTCGTCGGAAATTCAATATATATAAGCTAAAAAGTAAAAACCGATGTTGTTGCTTGCTCTTCCGATTCGTCGGGCCTTTTGGACAAAAGTCAAAACATATATAGTCCTAAATCTAAAAAGATGAAAATTATGGGATAAAAGGTGACGGATAAAAAGTCTTTGTAAATAAAGCAAAATATATTCGATTTTTGGTTTGAATTAAGAACTTGAATTTTGTTTAAATGACCATCCAAATTTCTACTATATTTTGAAAGCAATAAAGAGAAAATTATGTCCATTTTTCATATGTGAAATATCCAGTTGGAAGAAAATTTTCAGTAATTTAAATAACAAGTTTGATCAAAGTTATTTTCAAATGAGATTTTGAATTTTTAGGTTTTTTGGACTATTTATAATCGATATGTCTATGAAGAACTTTTTGGCTTCCGTTGAGTCGTTGATATTGCAACAGTGGTTCTGGTCTTTGATAGAATTTATTGTAAGAAAACAGATAGTAATTAAGATGAAAACTTGGTTTGTTTTATGGGAGAAAAATGAAAACGAATTTATTTAACGTTTGTGTAATATGATCACATAATAATAAAAGATTTTTTGGGAACAAATCTAGTTTCTAAGAATAATTAGTTGCATTTAAGTCAAGCTAGTCAAAAGTACAATAATAATTTGTGTTTGTTCGGGAACAAATCTAGTTTCTAAACATACCATCCCTGACCTGACTGAACGTCTGAACCTTTTAGATTTTTTATGTTTTGTCAACCAAGAATTCTAAATATATAAACTGCATTATGGGATTTAATTAAAGAATATTGAGTATAAGCAATTCATTTTTAAATATTTTTAAATACAAAAAAGGAGCTTGACATTGAGCTTGAAGTTTTTTTTTTCTTATCTCGAAAAGATCATATGTCTTTATTCAAAAGATTCGGCGACCTATGGGATGGTAGAGCTAATGTGATCTTTACCAGAAATATTTGGAAAGCTAAAAATCCTAAAGAGAAGGATATGCTAATTTGTTGCAAATAAAAAAAAAAGATCACATATTATCAAAAAAAAAAAAGATCACATATATTATTTATATGGCCTCACATCACATGCCTCCGAGTCATTTCCATGAGTATATATGTGTTTATATCAATTCCTATTTAGTGTTGTCGATGACTATGTGATACCTAACGTAAACAAAATAGAAAAATAAACAATCTATTTTTGTAACTATAACCCACAGTTTTGAATGGTATAAACGCAATCGATCTCTTTTGGATATTTAGGGATGGTCAATTGGTCATGGTTCCATCGTATATATCCCACGTTGCGTTCCACATTGGGTATCTCTCTTTCGAGTATTAGATTTATTAGTTTAGGTTTGTAATCATTTAACATTGAAACTCGGCTTGTTTATTTGTATCTTTCTTTTGAAAAGTAATAACATTGCATAACATAGACGAGTGAAACAAATTTTATAAAGAGACCGTCATTAACAAAATGAAAAAAGCATATGCGATCTTATACTTTTGTCAACAAGCATATGAAACTCGGAATATTGAATAATTCATTATTAACGCCAAAACACTACAGTTTTTCCTTCTTTGTTTATTTTTGTGTGGTTAAAACACAATGACCACCTCACGAGCCACCGACAGTGACATTCCTATGGTCTATTACGTAAATGATTTTTGTTTATTACTGTAGTGGAGATATTTTGATTATTAGTAAACTGTGTTTTCTTTTTTCGAAAAAAAAAAAGAAGATATTTTGATTACAGTCATTAAGCACAAAGAGATTCATTACTCTAAAGTCTAAACTATGAAAGTAGCAGGACATTCAATATAAGCAAATACATACCAAAGTATTATTGGGTGCGATAATTTTTTTTTTCTAAATGCTTCCATAAATAGTATTCAATTTACCATAATTCTTATGACCATCCTAAATTTTCAAAAGATGTTTCTCTTGTCTTATGGTAATTATGGGTAAAGAAATACCAAAGTATTCATCTTTTGGTCCCCCTTACAAATCAACTGAAAGTTTGGATCATGAATCATTTGAAGACATGTAGTTGACTTTATTTAGTTACCTTTTAAGATTATATAGAGTTTTTTTTGTTAGAAGAAAATTTAACATAATAAATTTTGTAATGGAGCAAAAAAATAACTCGTAAGAAGAAGAGGACGAAGTTAAAGTTTATAGAGCTTCAGCCACAAAAAATTAACAATAATAGAGCTTCAGATCCATATATATAAATAACATCTTACAAAGACAAAGATTCTGCCAAAGACAGAGAAGCTTCTTAAGTCTCAACCACGACTTCCCCGTTTGCCCTTCAGCTCAGGGTCCCTGGATAACCACCCACCAAATTTCACTTCAGTTCAGTCCAGTGATTTCAGAGATTCATGTCTTAAAAAAGAGCGAGAACTTAGGTTTCAAACCTCTGGATGTGATCTAGTATCAGTAGCCTTGGTCCAGGCGGGATGCTCACGTCTCTTAGCGCACTGGATGGACACACACAGAGTTTGGAGGGCATAAGATTTCGATATAAGACAGTTTTTTTTTTTTTGTTGATACAGAAATGAAACCTCAAAAGCTCAAAACAGTATAGTACCTATCAGTGAGCAATGGCAAAGTGGGATCTGCTAACAAACCCTTCTTGAAGTTCTTCTCGTACTTCTCTAAACCTAGTTTCAAAAGCATAGATCTCCCCCGTGTGTAATACGGATCTTCAATGCTTGGTTTAGAGAACCTTTCACCCAACTAAACAAAACCGAATAGATGAGAAAAGAAACTCATGTTTAATGACACGTCTGCCTAGTTTCAAGAAGAGTTATAGTCCTATATATATATATATGATCACTCACCTTGAAAAATATTCCTTGAAACAGAGCGAAACCAGCAGCAGTAGCGATTGCATTACCAGGCTGTCCTTGTAACCCTGCGCTCACCAGAGAATATGCAGCTCCAGATCCTAATGCTGCGACCACACTGCACAATTACAAATCATGGCTTTTTTACCGATCAAGTTTCAACAAAATAAGCTACTAAGAATCTTCACCCATCTAAGATTTGTGTTTAAGTTGTTTCACTTTGAACATCATAATGATCATAGAAGAGATTGTAAATTCTGTGAAGCAAATAAAATAATGAAAGCAAAAAAGTAAAGTTATAACCTTTTCCCCTGTCATAGATTCAATCCTCTGACAGAGAAACTAATTAAGACCTTTGACTTGAGTCAAGCTACATTAAAAACCTAATCTATGACTAGAAAAGTGACAAGTGCAAAACATAAACACTAGTTACAGACAGTAATTGTATCTAACAGCAGCTTTAAAGTTGAGTTTCTAAGATCATTAATGAAATGTTAGAACCAGGAAACAACAAGTCAAACACACAATACAAGCATAGTCAGAGCTACTTCAGCAGCAATTTTACAAGGATCAAAAATGAAACTTACGCAGACTCTAAATCCTCTTTGCCTCTAATCCGTTTCATAATACAAGCTATACCAGCATTAACACCAGTTATAGCAGCAAAGTTCCGAGCTTGAACCAATGGCCCACCCACAAGAGCCTACACAATTCAAAAACTTCAAAAAATAGCAATAAATAGAGAAAGTGACAGAACAAAGTTATAAAATTAGGGTTTTATGGAGGTGTTAAAAACCTGAGTTTGCTTCAACGAAGCCATGGCTTGAGGGTCGATACCAGATTGAGGCATTTCAGGGGAGAGAGTTCCCATAATACCACCGATGAATGCTCCTTGAACTCCTCCCATGGCGGTGACGACGGCGGCTTCCACCGGTAACTTCTGTTTTGACAACCATGACTTGAAACCAGTCTCCACCTCCTTGAATTTGACTTGAAACTGCTGAATTGGATTTTGTTGATCCTTCATTAAGCTCATCACCGCCATTGTTTCTTGCTTCTTGTCTTCTCCGTTTTTCCCCATTTCTTCACTGTCACTTTGCTTCTTCTCTTCCTTCTTCTCTTATCTCCCTCCCTCATTCCATTTCTACAAGTATTATTGGGCCTTAATAAAAGGCCCACAAGATGATAATACATTAGTCTAATTGGGATTTCTACAGTTTTTTACCCCTCACTCCTTCCATTTCTACCAAGTATTATTGAGCCTTAATAGGCCCAAAAGATGATAATACATTAGTCTAATTGGGCTTTCTACAGTGTTACCTCCACGTGGGGATAGTATTGCCCTTGCGACCAAACACTCAGAAACCCCAAACAAGCAGTTTTCTCTATCCATCTTCCCGCGTCTTTCACACACTTCGATCTCGCCGCCGGCGAGAGCTTTGCTTCTTCCCTCAGTCCAATTAGTTTCTTTTCACAGCTCTCGTCTCCGGATTTCAACCTCCATTGATTCGAAAATCGCTCAATTTTGTCTTCTTCTTCAGGTGAGCTCCAATTTCATGAGAAATCTCCATCGAATCTATAGTTTCTGAGGTCTCTTTTAGGGTTTTCGTTTTGCGAAGTATTGCCTAAATCTACGAGCTGACTTTTTTAAAATTGAGTGGATATTGAAGTGGGGAAGAAGCTTTGATTGTTGTTTTGAGCTGTGAAGAAGTGAAATATGAGCAGCCCCAGAGAGGAATCTCCCGATCCCGATTGGCTTCGCTCTTTCGAGGTTTCCTATTCAATCTGATTTATTTATTTTTTTGAATTATTTGTTTGCATTTTACAGAAACTCAATTGAAAAATGTAAGCTTTTGTTACGCAGGCACCTACCACTTCGTTGTTGTCACTATCATCACTCTCTAAATCATCTCCAGATGACAGTCCTTATAGGGAATCTGAAATCACTTCGTCTCTCCCTGTGCCTGATGACAGTGAAGCCACTGTGATTCTTGACAAAGAATCCGCGGAGTCTCTGTCTAGGAAAACTTCTAAAGCCAAGGTTGTGACGAAGCAAGTGAGTATCGAGCAAGTTTTTACTAGAAAGAATAAAGCAGATGCTAGTCTCAACCTTGAAGGTATGGAAGATTTATTTCAAATGATGCTCTGAGATTAAAAAATGAACATTATGGTCATTTGTTTCTTGAGAGAAGCAAGGAAGAGACCAGCAAGTTCTGATTTTAGGGGAGTATTATTTAACTGTTGAGCCTTAAGAGCATGTTTTTGACTGGAGAATCATTTGCAGGGAAGCAGAACGGAAACAAAGTTGACGATAGCAAGCATAAGGAAGCTCAAGTAAGAAACTTTTGGACAGTCACCATTAGACTCCTTAGTGCTTTTGTTGCCTCTACTTGCCTTAGTGGGTAGTTATTGTGATTCGGGCTTTTCTTGTTAGCATGTTATCTGTTTGATAGTTGAATTGTATTGTCAAGATAGTGATATACTAGTTACAAACTTCCTCTTGAGCAGCTTTCCAGCTCTATGAGCGATGATGAAGTTAGTTGGCTATCTCTCATCCGCACTATATTTCTATTCTGTCGTAGTTTTGTATTTCATGGGTTTGTTGTTTGCATGGATCTGTTTAATTAATGAAAAATGTTATCCACGAGGTTTAGAAATGCTAATTCTTAATTTTGCTATGGTGTTGAATAGATGATAGCACTGTTTATTTTTCTATTTAGCAGGGAGGAAATGATTCTCTATGTGTTCTCTCATCTGATTCTGAACCATCCTCCAGTGGTCCGGAAAAGCAGGAAGTGACTGTGCCAGTTGAAAAGGATGAGGATTTTGTTCTTGAAGCTAAAGAGGGAGAACCTGCAGTTAAGAAGGCTCCAAAGGAAAAATCTCCAAAATCAAAGTCAAATAGTAGTCGCAAGACCCCCCAGAAAGAAAATAGTGAACAAGAAATTATGAAAAGCGAAGGTGAGAATCGTATCAAAGTTTTGTGAATTTAGGATTCCTCTAAAGCAATGTAACGGTCCATCTATCATGTAGATAAAGATACAGATGCCATTATAGCTGAGGAAGTAACAACAGATCAGAAGATCAAGCCTTCTTCTGTAAGGACCTTGTGCTAGGACCACTATTGTTTTATCTAATCTAGTTCTTCCTTATGACTAATATACTAATTCCAGGGCTCAAGTTCAAGAATGCCTTTGGTACTTTCAGAGAAGGTGAATCGTACAAAGGTAATGCAGATATGTTTCTTTGCACATGGTTTTACACTTGACGTTTATATAACATTGCTATTGCGTCTGGTGACACTTATGTTCTGGAAAGGCCAAACTAAATCCGTTTTTAGAGTTTTATTTGTAGATATAGCACAGTGATTAACAAAAACAACGAACTATATATACAGGTGCTTGTTGAATGTGAAGGGGACTCGATAGATTTGAGTGGAGACATGGGGGCAGTTGGACGCGTGGTTGTTTCAGACACAACCGGGGACATGTATTTGGACTTGAAAGGCATGTTCCCCCAAATATACATATCGCTGACTTCACTCTTTATGCTTTTAATTTTCTGTTTCTCGCATTGAAAGGTCAAAATGGTTCTCTTTAGTAACACTTTATCTTTCATGTTTCAGGAACGATATATAAATCAACAATTATTCCATCAAGAACATTTTGCGTAGTACGTTTTTTGTTAGCCATGTACCTTCTTAACGAATTGTAAGAGCACTTGAGCTATACAGTTTACTCACACCAGATATCTTTTATTTCAGGTTAACGTAGGTCAGTCAGAGGCAAAGGTTGGTAATTTCTTTTCCGCTTTCTTGTTTCAGTGCATATGTATGCTGATACCATCTTAAGTTGTATATACTCCTGCTCATAGATCTTGAATTTGTGTGTACTTTAAACGTTTGTGAAACTAAATTTTAGCTGTTTGTTGGAAGCTAAAACATAAATTAGAGCAAAAGCCTAAATTTTGGATCATATGTTTCCTTGTCAGATTGAAGCTATTATGAATGACTTCATACAGTTGACACCACAATCTAATGTCTATGAGGCAGAAACAATGGTGGAAGGTGAGCTCGTTTTCTCAGTCTCTGTTTAGAGTGAAGACGTTATTGCTACCTTGTCTTCTTGTAGCACTATTCTGGATTTGTTAAACTGGTTTTACACAGATGCCTACTTCTCCGGCTAACTTTGTGACCCATTCAGGCACATTGGAGGGATTTTCGTTCGAATCAGATGATGAAGCTAACAAAAACACCAAGACTGCTTCAAAGCCAGATGAACAAAGTGAAGGCGCAAAGGAAGTAGTAACCAACACAAAAGCCAAAGCCAAAGCAAAAGGCGAAAATGTAGGACGATGAAACTCAACATTCTCACCTATGAAATAGATATAAATCCCTTAAAGAAAGGATATTTGTTTCATGTGGGGGATCTTTGCAGGTTTTAGGAAAAAAGAGAGGAAGACCAACTAAAGAGAAGCCGCAACCAGCAAAGAAAGCTAGAAGTTCTGCTCCCAAGAAGCCAAAAACCAAGAAATGAGTTATGATTTTGATTTCTCTCACATTTGTTTAAAAACGTGTCATTTCCTTTCTTCAGACAACACTTATATACATGAAATAATGTGAAGCCAATTCAAACAATTTAATGTAATCTAAAACTCTCTGGGAAGACAGTAAAGATAATCTAGTTGTTTCCTCCTTGTATACAGTTAATGTTTCACTTCTCATTAAAAAAAAGGAAGAATGATGATGATTCATGTTGTGCCCGATTGCCTCAAAGCAGTTAGGCTGAAGCCAAGAAGCAACAAGACAGGGTATGGTCGAAGAATACCGGACGAGGAGTGACTCTCTGCAACTCTTTGACTCTGATCCTGAATTGGGGGATCTATAAACTGGTCGTTTGGATCTTGATTCACAATGGGAGGAGGCATGAACTGCCCATTCCCGTTCTGATCCTGAGGTGGGGGAGTTATTGATTCCCCATTTGGTCCAGGTGGGTTCTGCGTCAGAGGAGACATAGGTTGACCGTACTGATTCTGAGTTGGTGGAGCCGTAGGTTGATCGTATTGATTCTGAGTCGGAGGAGCCATAGGTTGACCATACTGATTTTGAATCGGAGGAGCCATAGGTTGACCGTACTGATTCTGAGTTGGAGGAGCCGTAGGTTGACCGTACTGGTTTTGAGTCGAGGGAGCCATAGGTTGCCCAAACTGATTCTGAGGCGGGCTAGGAGGATCCGAGTTCTGGCTGTCTGGTCTTTTTACCCTGGATTTGAAAGGAAACAAATAATCATATCAAAAATCTGCAATATATTTTTTATGAAAGGTTGCAGAGAGCAATATAAGAAACTGAAAAGTGAAAGGGCATAATGATATATTTACCTGCCAGGGCAGAAGATAATGGCATACTCAGAAGCCTTGCAAGTGAAAGTACTGGTTCGATCATCAAAGGCATAGCTATAGGCTCTGGGACAAGCTCTCTTGAAGATGGAAGAGTAAAAAGATGGTCGACATGTAGTCGGGTTAGCAAATTGACCGCTGCAACAGTACTGGTCAAACCCAAAGGCCTCACAAGCGCTCTTGCATGCAACAACTCCTCTCTCTGCCTCTTCCTCTCCCATCACTTGAAGCTCCTTTGGACAGCTTATGTTGATATCAGCAACACATCCTGTAGCATTACATGCTCCAACCAGTCCACCACCTGTCGGCAGAGCAACTATGGGAAGGTTATACCCATCAACGAGACTGACATCGTAGAAATCTTTGTCATCATAACCGTGGCCAAGCGTGATCTCAAAAAGTGATGTCGGCGGTGCAGCACCACTACCATCGCACTCCAGCTTCCCGCCGCAGTCACCGGTCATACATTTTCCCGCACCGTTAGCATCAAAATTGCAGCCGGTCCTGGCCCATATCCGACCTGACCAGCCTAGAGCTGAGGGAATCCTGACCGACTGTCCTTCATCAAGCCTGAACCCTGTGGTGGGTAGTGGCTGGGTGCCAGAGCCTGCAAGAGTACCGGGCCAAATAGTAAAGGGACAGTTATTCGTGATGACGAACGTGGATGAATAAGACACAGAGAACAGTAGAGAAACATAAACAAGAACAGCCATGGGAACCATTGGTGATCTTCCCATAATCGTATTAACGTTTTAAGATATCAGAAATATGCATTTGGCTGGGAGGTCCCTGGACCAGGGTTTATACCAAATAAAATGTAGAGGAAGAGAAGGATTCAATGTTGAAGCGGTGAAGTTGCTTTAGAAAACTTCAAGCCGCAAGACAATGAATTAGGGTTTAGCATTACTCTTAGGACACACTGGCCTCTCCGACAAGGCAATTCTTTACCTTACTTTGCCCAACTTCATCCGTATTATTCTATTATTATAGAACTAATAAAACCTCCATAAAAAGAAGTAAGAGAATCTACACTAATTGCTTTTCAAACAAAAATAAATTAAAAAGCTTGATTCAGATCCAGGTTCCTTGACAACTGAGTTGTTATAAATAATCGAAATATTATCTTTGGTATAAATACTAAATGACAAAAACAAAAACAAAAAAAGTATTCTTTCCTGGCAGTCAAATTTGTATTTCTCAATTTTAATTTTTTAATACGAAACTCAACAATGAATAGTGAAATTATTTCGTTTGTAACTTCAAACAAAAGATAACAACAGTGAAGAGAAAGATAAAAAATAGTGATTGTTAGCATCATTAAGGGAGACATATTCTCGTACCGAAATCTTATCGTAGCGGCCGAGTCAACATTTGATACTTTGCCAACTTCTTCGGAAAAGAATCTTCCACGATCCCAGGAAACCATCGAAATACCTAGACATCTACCTTTCCTTCACCTAAAATATTGCATTAAATCCACGTTGAGAAAACAATTTGAAGCAAACAATTTTACAAAGCCCTCTCTATGTTCTCTCTTCAACTTGCTGCAACCCAAGAAATTATATTCTATATGGCGACTACATGGTTTTTTTCTTCTTTTTTTGAGTTAATTCAGATCATCACTGTACATATATATTTCAAAGTAGGTAATTTTGTAGACTGTGTCCTAGTACTACAACAAAAACAGTTCGGAAACGAGGGAGTTGTAAGTAGGCTATGACGACTTACCAAGTCTGCAATTTAGGTGGAAGTAACCTAAAAGCTCAGATTCCATCCGGGACAGATACAAGTCGTCTTCATCAGAATCTTTACATTCTAAAGAGATTGTACCTGGTCATAGATATTGGATAAGTATCAGAACCTCAGATATAGCCACATCAGAAAGAAGCGAACAAAAATCTATATTCATCACGACAAAGTTAAATGGCAGAAGATAAGAAACATGTAGTTAAAAGCAAGGCAGGTACTGGTACAGTAGCAGAGCTCATTAGTAAATAAAAAACAATGGATACCAATTCTGTAAACGTCATATCACAGAATTACCATGTTTAGCTGATACTTTTGAAAACATCATCCTTGTTGGGTAGTTCGTTCATACTTATTCAATGCCCTCCTTCCTCTCACAGTTATGGAGCATCATCTTATGTTGCCAATGTTTTTTTCTGCTGAGCACCAACACATGAGGACCTGCAAAGCAAGATTTAAACTTCCAATAGTTAGATATACTCCTTTGATAAAGGAAAATTCAAACAGTCAAAATACAATTAAACTCTCCTGAATTGCAACATTTGAAACCTGCACAAAAACACAAACAGAAAACATTTTCAGAATCTCAAGCACACATCCATCAAGGAAAAGGAAGTTGGATAGAGAACAAATAATTTGTTAGAATAAGGTTTCGATCAGAAAAGATTAAGGGGGTTTTTCTACAGGATAACAAACCAGAAACTATCCTTTATCTTGAGGAACCTATGCTGCATTGGTTAGCAATGTGAAAAAATCCTGTAGCAACCACACTTACAGAAATCACCCATGGTGTGTCAGTCTCTGCGTAATGGTATGACCCTAAAAGTCATGGTATCCAAAACAAGATATACATAGCTGTATAAAAGCCTGCCTAAATATCGCGACCAATCACAAGAAAAAAAACCCAAAGGTAAGTGTACAAGAAGAGATATCAAACATCACCAAGAAGAAGAAGCAAGTTTGTTAATCTATTTCACCTAAATGGAACAGCAGTAAGATCCATAATAGAGTAGTAGAATTATAAAGTCTCTCCTACATAAGTACTACATAAAGTTCAACAATACTAAGATAAAGCTCTTATTAATGCAAGGGGATGCCTAGACCCCCCAGCTAGAGCAGTAGCACAATGTCTCTGATCCATAGTTGTTCAAAAGAAAAGCGAAAAGGAAGTTATTCTACTTGAGATAAAGAGCCTCTCAGTTTCAGGAATCGAGGAGATCGACATGGATCTAACTCAAATCCATTCCATCTCCAGCTGGGCTGCAGATCGGACTCACAGCAGAGAAAGACCTCTCGAAAGGAGAAGCATGGAACTGGGCATCACGACGGCGACGCTTAAACGAACAACTCTCAGAAGGATGACTCTCAGCATCAAGCTTCCTGCGGACCCCTTTAACCGCCTGCTCCTCAACTGGTGAGAGAGGGAAAATCCGGCCGCTGGCTCGGCACATAGAGCTATGATTATCATAGAGAATCCTCTGGTTACAGTTCTTGTCGCAGACATGAGTCAGTCCAGTTAGTTTGCAGCGGTACATATTCCCACAAACATTTTCATTCTCACATTTCCAATCACATTTGTGACACTGGATGGGTCCATCGCAATCGCGACCCAGAATTGCAGACAAGTAAATAACATTGGCAGAGCTAACCATGGTAGATTTTCCAAATACCTCCATCTTTTTTGATCTGAGAAAAAGCTCCACACAACCTTTATACTCTGCAGAACCCAAGAAAGCCGAAGATACCATCAATATCATCACAGACACACGTAGATCACTCCGCATTTTAGCTTAATCAATTCCACAACCTCTTTAATGTTCAATTACTCCTTTCAAGATCACATTAAATTTCATATACAAGAAGATTCAAAAAAGCCAGATTCCGGAGCTAAGCTACAGATAGCAGAAACCACGATAATTCATCTCTAAGAACAATTATTGACATCTAATATAGAAATGATTCGTATGAAATCAAATAGTTAGACCTAATTTTAGCAGAGTGCTAGCTGCAACATCTAGCTACCAGATCCAACGGTAGGATGAAGAAGATTCTCCATGAAATTGACAATTTTCAGAAGCAAATACATAAGAGGAAGAGATATGAAAGAGAGATGAAGAGAGAGATACCTGGAGAAAGCGAAGACTCGGAAACCAAACCCTAATTTTGACTCGAGAGAAATGGTAGCTATGAGGAAGAAGAACAAAGTGAGGGAACAAGAAGATGAAGAAGATATTTATAGATTAAACTCAACACTGTCTTCTAACGGATATTATTTAACTCCGTTAATAAACGGTCCCACTAAACGGGTCCCACCACCTCTTTTTTTCCCTTTTATATTATTGTTTATTCATTTTCGAAAGCATGTACTTAACTAATTCGTCTATTTATTTCGTTTTTTTCAGTTCGTCTTATCTCGAAAGAGAGAGATCATAAATCACGTGTCAGTTATTTAATGGTTGTATTCTATAAATCCCCCATCCACGCGGGAATAATATTAAAAAATAAAAATAAAAAAATCCCCACCCAAATTTCACCTATTTTTTTTTTTTTCTATCTTCTTATAATTTACCTATTTGACTCTATGCGGAATTTCACCTATCAGATATTTATTCTTGGTAAAAATGGTTATTACTATTATTAAGTTAGGATAGTGAGATAAACCATATGACGTTTAAAATATGGAGATTTTTTTATCTTAACCAAATTGTATTTTATTAATTGACTGACAAAAAATAGGAAAACAAAAGAAAGGAGAAACGGTAAGAAGGCGATGACTTTGGCCCACCTAACTTCATCCGTCTTCTTTGGTCCTTTTCATCCTTTTTCACTTTCGTCTAAAAAATCTTACTAGTCACGAAATTTTGACTTTCTCTGATTTGGTGTTAGTTAAAACCTTATTTTCACTTCTATTCTTACACCTATCAATTTTTTGTCCACTCATTTTATTAATTGACAAAAAAAAAAACGAACTACTAGTGAACCTTTTTGTGATCTGACTAAAATTCTAAGTGAGTATGTAAGGAACCACGCTACAATAAACATAATGACATAAACTGCAAATATTTTTTTTAAACAAATTTTATATAACAACTTATATTTCTAGAATCGTTTTGATAATTTACGGTCGGATTGGTAAGTAACTGAGAGTAAATTGGTAGAGAAAAATCTCAGCTCATTTACTCTGGAGAGTCTGGATCCAACAGGAGTAGAATTAAAGTTTTTTTTGTTATCACATGTTCTGAAATTTTTACTTCGTTAAGATGGATTCATATACCATCATTCTAGCATAATTTTGTGAACCATTTTCTGTTTTAACTTTTTAAATAATATAATGGGGAAAGTAGGAATTCAAATAATGTAGCTACCACTCATGTACAATAAACCACGTGTTAGCCTAATCGAAGATAAACCCACGTGAAGACGTACGGATGCTTACTTCGAGACAGATCCATTCATAGTTGAAAATAACAAAGACTGATTAAATTTCTTTCACAAAAGGTCAACGAAAGGCTTTAGTAATGGTAACGGTAACATGTCACACACTCGCAATTAAATGCTAATCTTAATACTATTTTCTTAGCTCTCCAAGCCTCTCATAGGACTATTTGGACTTGGTGGTAGTGGTTGTGGAAAGAACATGCAAGTGCCACATAAACGGCTCTACTTTCTTGCAAGTGGTACCATAACGTACACAAACAAATTGAATGGTATTCTTAAAAGAAAATTTCTTAAGAGAAGATTTCTCGACAAAAAAGTGTGGTCACCTCCTGGTAGTATAAGAGAGTTGGTCTTTTGTGTACTGGGTTTAAATCTTATTTGAGACAGAGATATATTTTTTAAACCAGAATGAACTAAAAGTTGGTTTCGGGTAATGAGAGAGATTATAAGCAAAGACCTGGAACTCTCGTAGTTTACAAAAAAAAATTAAAAAAAAAATAACAAATGCTTCTGAGTAAAAAACAGAAAAAGAAGAAAATAAGAACAAACTTCTTTTCTTAAAGTCCGGGTTTTATATATTCTAAATTTGAGGGAAAATGGGTAAAAAAAACTCTCACCTTTTACAAAAATATTTAAAAAACCCTCAACTTTTTTATGGGTTTTTAAACCTTCACATTTTAATAAATGGCAAAATAAATCCTAAGTATTATAAAAAACTAAGTAAAGTATTATACTAAATTAAAAGAAACAAAATTAGTTTGTGATTTATTTATTTTTCTAAATTTGAGTTTGAGATTTTTCCAAAATTAAGTTTTTTTAACTATAAAAATTATAAATTATATATCGCTTGTACTATAAAATTTTTGCAAAATTCGCTTAATTCTTTAAAGATTTGTACTAAAACCCATATTAATATGTTATCTTATATCATATTTTGGTCTCTGCCTCGGATAAAATCAATTTCTAGATTCGTCCTTGTATCCGAGTAATTTTTATTGGATCCGACAGACCGAGATTTGTATTATGAATATGAAATCCATGTATGCTTTTACACTAGATAAAAAATTAAAGTATTAATATATATTTTATTTTTAAAAATATAAAATAAACTTTAATATAAAACATTCCAAGTTGATTTTTATAAAGATTTAGAACATATGTTTTTGTTAATGGGTTC
>VBRH01000149.1:20316-38019 GCA_014578085.1 Cardamine resedifolia
AAATATTTCCGACTAAATTCCGACTAAATATTTCCGTCTAATTTCTGACTAATTTAGTCGGAATTTAGTCAGAAATTTGGAAACAAAAATAAAAAAAGTTTCCGATTTTTCTCCGTTAAAATACCCACAAATCTCTGACTAAATTTTCCCTCTATTTTCCGACTAAACTTCCCTTTGTTGGAAATTAGTCGGAAAATAGTCAGAAAGTTTCCGACTATATTGATAGTCGGAAATTTTAGTCGGAATTCGGTATGTTTTCTTGTAGTGCAAATCTCTTCAAATACTCACTTCAATACACCCCTAAATCACAATTCAGACTAATAGTGAATAATTGTTTTCTTTTTTTGCCGTCTAATACTGAATAAACTGTTGTTTCCTGAAACAATGTTATTGATCAAATGGTAGGTGGCCAATTGGATTTATTAATATAAAGCTCAAACTACATGGAGACGTTTAACGCAATTACTAAAATACTGGGCATAATGTTGGAATCCAACCAAATGAGTACTGGTCGATATGAGTGTATGCATTGGTTCTTGTGTTTCAACTCTAGGCCTTTTGGTTAATAAGATCCATTCAAATCAAATTTTAGCGACTTGAAACGGCCCATGCTCTTCAAATAATTAGATGTTCGGCCCAAATACATTCAAAAGATGGTGATTACTGATAGTTCAACCAGATTCCAACACACCAAGTTCACACATATACAATTCAAGTATTAGTATTACTAGCTATAATAAGAATTTCCCTGAAAATGTTACAAAACTATAAATTACAATACACAGTATTTTTAAGGGAAATGTTTTTAGTCAATTGGTTAACGGTTCCGAGATCGATCCTGAATTTTTTTAAAGCTAAAAACAAAAATAAAAATAAATACTAGATTTTTGAGGGAAAACATATGTGATTACTAAGTATCAAAGTCTCAAATTTGTCACTTTTATAACAACAAATATGCTTTCTACCACCAAATTAACAATAGATTTTAAAATATTAATGGCCAGCAGGACCAGCGGAAACAAGTTATCCAAGCACATACTTACGGAATTATAAGTATAATTTTTGCCATTTGTTACCAAAATTGCCAATAACCCATACGGTAGTTTCTTTATCAGATGCAACCATGAGGTAGAGGGTTCATATCCTTTTTTACAATATCAGTCATAATTTGTTTTTTTTTTTAATTACTAATAAGTATATGATTTTTTTTTGTTTGTAGCCCATAAAATTTCAGGGCCGGCACTGATGACCACTAAAAGACACAATTTTATTTGGAACCGCAAACTAATGTTTCGTGGCCTTCGCCTGCTTTGCCTTAAGGCCGATCTTGACAATAGACTACTACAATTTTTTTACCAAAATTTGATTTCAATAGATCGTGTTTTCCCCTGAAGTAAGAGTTAAGCTATAATTCGGAAAAATAAAAACACAGCGTTTAGAGCATCCCATTGATTTGACTTCCAAAACTCGTATCCTCCTATTATAGTTTCCTTGTCCTATATCTATTGACACTACAAAAGGAAACTTTTAAAAACAACGGAGTTATCATCATCTAAACATAATTACTAGGCGCAATTTATAACACTTTTTAACTTACTGGGCCAAAACGAAAAACTAAAAATAAATATGGGGAGAATTATGAATTTATCTGTAAATGTTTTTTTTTTCTGTTTGAGTGCTCGTTTTACACAAAAACCCCAAATGAAGAAAACACCACAACCTCACCCTCTCACGCTTATCTGCTAAACACTCACTCTCCAACATCATCCTCACTCTCTCCTTTATCCCTCTCAATGGCTAACGACGAACTCAGTGAGTCACAGAAACAAGAAGACTCGACTCAATTTCCAAACCCTGATGAACAAAATGGCTCAGACTCCGACTCAGACGCATCTTCCCAATCCTCCGGCGACGATTTCTACATCTCCGAGTCTGAAAACGAAGCTGAAGAAGATACCAACAACATCCTCAACTACGTTCGACCAAGCGACATACCTCCTGACCCAAACGCCAACCCAGAAACCAACATTCGCCGTTTCAATCGCGTGCTCGATGGCAAACGAGTGAAGCGTATGCAGGAAGAAGAAGAAGATAAATACATTTTCTATGAAGATCTTTTCGATTTCCCTAAAGACCCAGAACGGTGGAAGGAAGAGGATTTAAGGGAGATTTGGGCTGATGGACCATTGGAGATGACGAAACCTGGTTGGGACCCAGCTTGGGCTGATGAAGAGGATTGGGAGATTGTTAACGATGAGATTCAAGAAGGTCGAGATCCTGGGATTCAACCTTTTTATGTTCCTTATAGGAAACCGTATCCAGCGATTCCAGATAATCATTATGATATTGAGAATGCTAAAGGTGTTGTTGAAGAGCTTGATAGGATTGAAGAGTTTCTTCAATGGGTCAGCTACATTTTCCCTGATGGAAGCTCGTAATGTCCTATTTCTCCCTTTTTTTTCTCTTCGATTCTGCGAATTTGGAGCATGTTTCTTCAGTTTGATGTTTTCAAGTTGTGATTTTTGGGTTTAGGGGTTATATGCTTTGATTCATTTGATAGTTTTCTGCAATTCAGCTGAAAGCAATATCTGTTTTGTTCCAGAGAAGGTTATATGCTTTGTTACCAAAGCTTGTGACTTTCTTCGTTTGTTGTGTTCTATAAGCTGCAGATTGACTTTTCATGAAATTTGGTTTGAAACTGTGTATTCTAAGTAGAGTTTGAGTTCTTGAGCGATTTATTCAATGAAGGGAATAACAATGCAAGTTGAATGATAGGGCACTAGAAACTTTCTAGCGACCAAGTTCAAAGTTCCTTTTATCTGTTTGGATAGCTCTGTGATGGGTACTTTCATCTTGATTCAGTAGCTTCGTGTCTCACTATTTCCTCTCTCTGTTTTTTGGCTAAAGGTATGAAGGGACAGTCTGGGATGACTTGGCTCAAGGAAAAGGTGTTTATATTGCTGAAGATGGGCTTGTTAGGTGTATATCTGTTTCATAGCTTTACTTGTTTTTTGTTTCCTCTTGTTAATGTTTTACATTGGTTTTCAGTGACGCAAGATATTTTTTTTTGGTTTTGGCTCTGTATTTGAATCTTTAGGTATGAGGGTGAATGGCTTCAGAATGACATGGAAGGTCATGGGGTTGTCGAAGTTGATATTCCTGACATTGAGCCCATGCCAGGTTCCAAGTACGATAATCGTTCCTATTAATCTTCCCAGGAGATTCTGAGGACATAGTCGTCTGACTAGGATACTCTTCTTTCTGTCTATGTAGGCTTGAAGCTAAGATGCGTGCGGAAGGAAGGATTATCAAGAGAGATTATATGACTCCAGAAGACAGAAAGTGGTTGGAAATGGATGTTGAGGACAGTGTTGCACTTACTGATGGGAATTACCAAGTTCCTTTTTATGAAAACGAAGAGTGGGTCACACAGTTTGGCGAGAAACCGTGAGTTTGCAATGATAAGATCCTTACTAGTTAACATTGATTTGAGTGGTTTGGGCTGATATGTCGATTTATTGACCTCATGAGATATATTTCTGAACTAGGTGGTTACTTGAACTACAGTATAGTAACAAGCAGAAAACATGCCAATTTACTTGGTTTTCTTTCTATTCCTTAATCACACAATGTATATTATTTGGTTTTCATATCAGGGAGAAAGGTCGTTATCGCTATGCTGGTCAATGGAAGCACAGTCGAATGCATGGGTGTGGTGTCTATGAAGTTAACGAACGCATCCTATATGTGAGTCGTAAGAAAAATTGGCCGTTTACATTCAATTCTATCTAATCTGTTTGATCATAAAGTAACTTATATATTTGGTATCCATGATGGTGAAAGTATGAATCCATGATGGTTAAAGTATAATCTTGTCCTCCATGAAACATTTTCTTTAGTCGAAAATCCATGTTTGTAACACTAGTTCACATCTTAATGGCAATGCAGGGTAGATTCTACTTTGGGGAGCTATTGGAAGAGGAGCATGGCTGTACCGTAGATATTTGTGCGGTAGTTATCCAGCTTTTGTTCTCTATGTTACATATAACTTTCTGCGAACAAAGAAAGAATGATAAAATATTCCAATGTGAAAACATTTCAGCTGCATTCTGGTTTAGCGGAGGTGGCTGCAGCTAAGGCTCGAATGTTTGTTAACAAACCCGACGGAAGTATTGCCCCTCTTCTTTACTGTTACTTTTGTTTGTCCTGTGTATGAAGTATAGACCAAGACATATTTACGACGCTAATTTAGTTAGGAACTCAAAAGTATTTTTTTGCCTTTTATGTATATGCAGTGATTAGGGAAGAGAGGGGCCCATATGGTGATCCTCAACATCCGTATTTTTATGAAGAAGATGATGTGTGGATGGCTCCAGGTTTCATTAACCAATTTTATGAAGTGAGTTATTTTCTTATCAAACTTTCCGAGTTAATTCTCTGATCACAAAATAGACATAAGTATTTGTCTTTTCGGTAGGTACCTGAGTATTGGGAAACCTATGTAGACGAGGTGGATCAAGAAAGGGAAATGTGGTTGAACTCTTTTTACAAAGCTCCTTTGAGGTTACCGATGCCCGCTGAGCTTGAACATTGGTGGAAAAACGGTAATGACCCTTAAAAGTTTTTAGTTTTACATGGTTGAATATTTGATGTTCTATTGATTTTTTCTCTTTATTTATTTTTCTTGATCAGTGGAGGTGACACCGGAGTTTGTCTTACTGAACAAAGAACCTGAACCTGATCTAAAAGATCCTTCGAAACTTGTCCAAAAGGAGGACCCTGTTATTTTACATACGCCAACAGGTCGAATAATAAACTATGTAGAGGATGAAAAGCACGGCATTAGACTATTTTGGCAGCCTCCTCTGGAGGAAGGGGAAGAGGTGGATCCTGCAAAAGTCGAGTTTTTGCCACTTGGTTTCGATGAGTTCTATGGGAAAGAAATGGAAGTGAAAAAGGAACACCCGATAAAAAGATTTGTACTTGGGATCGAGAAAGCTGTGAAGCCGATGATTGATGGATTAGAGAAATGGGCAGAAGAGAAAAAGAAAGCAAACGAGGAGAAAAAGGAGATGATACAGAAGGAGCTTGAGTTAGTAGAGGCTGAGATTTGCTTAGAGGAAGCGATAGAGGATATGGATGAAGAATTGAAACAGAAAGAACAAGAAGAGGAAAAGAAAACTGAAATGGGTTTGAGTGAAGAAGTGCTTGTCCCGGTTTATAAAGAAGAGAAAGTTGTCACTGCCAAAGAGAAGAAGAAACAGGAAGATGAATACAAAGATGATGATGACGAAGATGATGATGGCGAAGGCAGAGAAGAAGATGATGATGATGATGATGATGACGACGATGATGATGATCTTGGACCATCAAGTTTTGGATCAGCAGACAAACGAAGTAGGAATTCTCCTTTTTCATCATCCTCATTGTCATTTGCTTCATGTACCCTCTTTCCCGCGGTAATGTTCTGTCTTTTTCTTTTCAGCATAATTTTGGTTTGTATCATTTAAAAGAAGTTAGTGTTCATATATTTCGATTGATTTACAGGTACAATCAAGACTAGAGAGATCATTTCTAGCATGGAAGCAACACCGAGCAGAACCATCAAAACTGATCCCAGGAATCATCAAAGGTGCAGATAAAGCATCAGCTGCAGTCCATTTTCCTCCATTGCCGAGTAACAAAACCAGGTTGAAGATGGGAAAGGTATCAAACCCGAGTTGTGTCCAGAGAAGCTATGGAAACTCAAGATCTCAGTCTCAGTTAATGTCTCTATCGCGACTACTATCTTGCAATGCATCATCATGTTCTTCTCCTGGTAGCAGCTCCGGTAAAGAAGACCTCAGAGTTTCCGGGATCTGGAAAACACCGGTTGGGGAAATGAGCGCGGTTTTGTCGCTGCAAATTGAGACAAAATGTTGTGGTTTATTTGCAGAGAGTCCTGTTTAGTCTTGAGTCTCCCTTCTTCTGTAGCTTTAGCTCGAGTTTGTTGTCTTGTTTTGTTTGGTGAAGACAAAGATCATTTGAATTTTTGTTGTATTCTCTAATAAATATTTATCATATCTATTAAAGAAAACTGAAGATTATTTCTATTGATTTTCTTAATAATCATAATTTGTGAGAATCGAATAATCTCGGAACTAAATAATTTTCTTTTTGTCAATTCAGGATCGTTTAAGTAAATATTCCAAAAAATTAATGTAAAAACGTTGCGCGCATTAGACAAAACGACGGCGTCGCAAAGAACCCTAAAGGAGGGCTCTTCTAAAACCTCTCTCGATTATAAAATGGCCCCAAAACCTCTCCTTCTCTTCTGCCTCTTCCACTGCAATTCTCTTCACGCAGCTAAAAACAAACCCTAAATCCTTTCATCTTCCTCGTTCAACAACAATGGAGTTCTGGGGTATTAATCTTTTACTTCTCTCTTCTTATCTCGTCATCTGAGAATTTGATCGATTGTTCATGGAAACTCGTATTTTGCTGTATTGTATCATCGGTGTTCGTTTCGATTTTGAGTCTGTTGAGTCACGTTTGTGTTCATGCTTGGTTGCGTTTGGCTTATTTAGGTCTTAAGCTGTAACTATTTCTGGGTTTTAAGTTGGATTTTGTTTAGATGATTCTCATGTTTTATAAGTAAACAGGTGATGATGAATGTTTTGCTCATGTTTGATTTCCTTGGTGTGATGTTATTTAGGTGCTGAAGTTAAACCAGGGAAGCCTCTTAAAGTAGCGCCTGAAGAAGACGACCTCATTCACATTTCTCAGGTTATTTTCAAAACCCAAATAGCAACTTTTGAAAGTTTGCAGGATTTAGCTTAAAGCAATCTCTTGATTTGTTTTCGTTTATGTGTAGGCAACACTTGACTGTAAAGGAAAAATGACTGAGTCTGTGCTCTTAACTGTGACTGTTGATGGGAAGAAGCTTGTTATTGGAACTCTTTCACAAGAGAAGTTCCCTCAGATTAGCTTTGATCTTGTCTTTGAGAAAGAGTTTGAGCTTTCCCACAACTGTACTAAAGGAAGTGTTCATTTCATTGGCTACAGATCTCCCAACATCCAATATCCTTTTTTGACTGATTTCTTTGTGTTGTTGGGTCTTTTTTTATATATGTTAAGACTCTGGAAGATACGAATAGCTTATAACAGTTGTACTTTTCCTTGACTCATTTTTTTTATTGTGTTTCTACGGAAGAGGGTGATTACTCTGGTGAGTACCCTTTTATTGTGACTTTTCTCTTTGCCTTGCACACATTATCATGGTCTCTAAAGAGTTATGGTTTATTTTATTCTCTGATTCAGAAGATGAGGAAGAGGCAGAACTTCCTGCACCTGTGGCTACCAATGGTACTGGAGCAGCTGCTTCCAATGGTACTGGAGCAGCTGCTTCCAATGTGGTCAAGCCTAAGGCTAACCCTGAAGAGGCTAAGCCTGAAGAGGTGAAGCCTGAGGGAGATGAGTCTGATGAAGATTCTGACGAGGAAGATGAGTCTGAAGATGATGAATCTGAGAAAGGAGTGAGTTTTTGTTTTAGTGATATTATATGTATACATACCTACAGGATATTAGTAGGGTGATAAATTCTCTGGTGTTTGTTTTTGTAGATGGATGTTGACTCAGATGACTCAGAGGAGGAATCAGAGGAAGAAGAGGAGACTCCTCAGAAGGTAGATAATCCTATTTAACATTTACTCTGTTTACTTGTCTTTCTACATAATCTTATATCTCACCTTATGGTTTCATATGACTTTTATGAACAGCCTGAGCCAAGCAACAAGAAGAGGGCAGCTGATTCTACTTCCAAAGCACCTGTCTCAGCAAAGAAGGCAAAATCTGCTGCAGCACCAGCTTCTACACCTCAGAAGACAGGTGAATAGATTAAATGTTTCTTTGTATATTTCTTGTCTTGTTCTCGAGAATCATTAGATTGTCAAATGAATCATTACTTGCTGGTGCAAGTAGGACTTGGTAACCCATAGATATTGTTTGTATTCTGATGAACGAGATCCAAATTGTGTTGTCAATACAGAAGAGAAGAAGAAAGGAGGACACACTGCTACACCACACCCAGCTAAAAAAGGTGGAAAGACTCCAGTGAATGCTAACCAGAGCCCAAAGTCTGGAGGTCAATCATCCGGTGGTAACAAGAAGTGAGTTTTGTCTCATTCTTTTATCTTTCTAATAGCTCAATGTTATGTACTGATGGTTAATGAATGTTGTGTGTGCAGGCCATTCAACTCCGGCAAACAATTTGGTGGGTCTAACAGCAAGGGCAAGGGAAAGGGTAGAGCCTAGAGAGGTTGGAGCAAGGAGAGTTTTTTTTGGTTTTGAGTAGATGATGATGAAACCCTTGAAGGGTGCTTTTGGATTTTTTATCTCTTTTCTTTATTTTAAAGATTATATCTCTTTTTATCGGAAGAGCTATTTTAAGTATTGCAATATCTACTTTCCTATGTAATTCAGTATGATGATAATTTGCTGATATGAGAAAGAAGACTCGAATTGCAAGAATCAAATGAGTTTTTTCCTTTCACTGGTCAACCTTAAAAAAGTTTTTAAAATTTAACCACACGTTTCTAAAAAAAAGGAGGAAAGTCTACGGTGAATGTTACTTAGTTCCACAATTGTGTCTTGTCATCTCAATATACTCATCTTTGTCCAAATGATCTCAATATTAATATGAAATTCAACACTCTCAAACTAACGAAATATAGTGAAATAGTTGAATATACTCTTGTTCATACCAATGATCAAACTAGGAACATTAAAGAGAGAAAAAAAGGTCACCCGGTGATTGTAGCTAGCAAATCTCTTAATGCAAAATCACAATCACGAATTGTGTGTGAGAAAGAATATGATGCGACAAACCCTCTTCTTCATTTGGAGTCTTACATGGCATGCGCTTAATCACGTGCTTTTATTCATGATCAAAACGACAACTCAATTCTGTGTTTGATTCAAGTGACGAACCGACGGTTTTGTAGTCGGTTCGATGATTTCGTTTCCTGGTTTGCTTCCTTGTTTCAACCATTAAACACTGTGACCATTTTAATCTTCATCAGCTTTCTCACTATAAAAAGGGATAATTGATGACAACTCTAATTTAGGCTACAATTATCGAACACTTAATACTAAACTGTTAAATGTAACAATTTGAGCTTAACCAAGGTTCTTTGAACCATCAGGTTTGTTTCACTTTCTGATTTTATAAACCGTTAAACGCACAATCTGGATTTAAGTGTTGATTTCTGTTGGAGTTGTTTAGATAATGTGAAAATTGAGATTGTAATTATCTTGTTTCTCCAACCCTTAATAAGAAGCTTATTGTTACAAAACTCTGAAATTACAAAGAAAATTATCATTTTGTTAAATGCTGTGGCAATTTAATATGGGATGTTAATCATGATGATGACGCAGAGATGGCTTAAGAGAAGGTAAACATGATCACATAATTCTCAAACAGCATCCATTTCTAGTAGCCAAAAGCTCACAAAACATCATAATAGAGTTAAAAAAAACCCCCAAGTCCAATCTAAGTAACCAACTGGGAATGCTACTCTCAGTCTGATTCATAGACCCACTTGAAAACCTTTCTACCCGTCAAGAAAGTACGATTCGACATGTGCTAGATCCTCTGGGCAATGCAAGTAGATCCCTTACCATGTAAAATCCTTTTTCGAACGTGGAGCACCTCAAATCCAGAACAAGTTTTTTGAGGACTCTTGAGTTTTCTACAAAGTACCTTGCTACTTCCATTTTAGCGGGAACTCCGTTGAAATATATCATCTCTACAAACTCGAGTGATGAAGCCAAACACTGAGGAATGGTTGAGAAGCTTACTTGCACATCCTCCGTTTCATCCTCAGGATCATATTCCTACATAAGCACAACATTCAAAACAAAAGAAGATGAATGAATTAATGAATATAAGACAACACATTCCTTAAAGTATTTGAGTAATAACTCTAGAGTTTGTGCAAATCATCACCGACACCAAGACGAGTGATTTTAGATTCGGACAGCTCTCAAGAAGGGTTGGCAGAATATCCAGAAATGATGAAGAAACCGTTGCTCTTAAATGGGAAAGGTTGCAAAACTGGGGCAGCGGGTCGAAGTCCATGTAACAATAGAGAAACTGATCACCAAAAAAAAGAAAGAGAAGAATACGAGTGAGCAGAAACTTCATGAAGGAACAACACAAGATACAATATATATCTATATATGTATGTATGTATGTATACCTCCACAAAATGCTGAAAGATGGTCATATCCCTAACTCCCGAGATACTGGTAAAAAAATTACGGACCATATTTCGCTTTGGTGAGTCAAGTACATCAGCACAATCATTCTCATTGAAGACATAAACAAGATCGACCTTGACTAAAGAACCGGAATTGGTTATGATTTTACTGTCCGAATGATCATCTTCGAACTTGAGATGCTTGAGTCTAGGTGCATCAATCAAAACCGCTCTGCCTTCTTTTCTAAAATCATCAACCATCTCATCACCCTCACCAAAATAAAGCTCTACATTAAGACTGGTTAATGTCTGAGAATGCACTCGTACAACGTTTACGTTATCTTCTATCATTCTAACAATGCTCAAATCTTCAAGAACTGGGCAAGACGAGATAAGTGACTCTAGACACGCATCATTGGCATATACATTTTCTTCTAAACGCAAAGTCTTGAGACGAGGTAAAGACACAGACTCAAACTTACCCAAAGATACCCTATGGAGTCTAAGATATACCAATGTGTCACAGATATAGAGGCTTAAAGGCATCACTTCCAAACAGTCACGCTTCAAAAGAAGACACTCAACATCAAGATGCTGAATTTAAGCTTACCCACAAAGTCAATCCAACGCGTGACACAAGGCGGATCATTCACATTCTTCTGAATACTTAGCTTGAGCTTGTGCAAGTATGACTTCTCTCTGATAGAGAAATCTATGAACTTGTCCATAAAACTCACAAAGGCATTGTGATTTGGGAACTCATTAGCATCCAAATCCAAACTGGGAATAAAAAAACAGACACTTTTCCACCTCTTGGACAGAACACAAGTCCTAACAATATATTTTGTCGGAAGATACGAGAGTATCTGACATATCAAAGAATCAGGTAAGTTGCTTATCAGATCCTTTCTACGATATAAGTAACGAATAGGCCATCTGAGGCTTGTTTGTCGCGCTTTCCAAAAGCTTTCTTCCATCAGATTTGCTTGCAAAAATTGAACAGAAGATTTCGACAGAGACAAGTTCGAATACTTTTAGCACGGATTGCAGAAACAGATCATCAATATCTCGATTTCCCGCGAAACCTAAACAATCCAAGACCGAAAAAATATCAATCCAGGAAAGGTGTTTCTAAAATCGGAAAGTAGCGAAGAAGATGAAGTCACCTGATGAGCTTAGGGTTTTGTGTTGTCGCCTTCAAGTTCTCAAGAGGGAAAGAGGTTAATGGATTTTCCTAGGGTCTGCTGAATTGTTTGGAATTTTCCATCATTTTGAGGTTTATAATAGGTTAAACCGTAAATTAGAGTTTAGAGATGTGAAGTTTGCTTAATTAGACAATTTGTAAGAAAAATGTCCAAAAAGACAATTTGTTAAAATAAAATGTGAAAAACATGCGTAAATGATTTGAATTGGCCTCTTTATTGCACAATGTATCTATCAATAATACCTTTGAAGTTTATGAATGAATTAGAGGTTAAAAGAAAACATTAATGGAAGTGGTGGAAATAAGGCGGTTTAAAGACATATCTAATCATACTTTATTTCTCCTCTGAGTAAAATGTAAAATTACTCTAACTTAACTATAGTATTTTTTACATTATTTTTTTTATTAAAAATAGAGTAATATATCGAATAAAATTCTACTTTATCTTAGAGTTATTTTATTTTTCCATTAGGTAATGTGTAGTGGGAGTCTTGTTCTCATTTGAGAGATCTTGAAAATACCTTAAAAACCTTTAATGTGAGACACATGTCTCTTTCTAATTTGTTCATAGCTTATTATGTTAAACAAAATCTACAATAGTTTAAAAATTAATTAAATGTTTATATATTATTATTATTTTATATTTAAAAAAAATTATAAAATAAAATTATCTATCTAACAAGTTCTATTATGCATGATTTAAATTATAATTAATATTATTTTTAATTAATATTAGTTACAATAGTACTACATTAAAATTATTTTAGTTAATACAGTAATTTAAAACATTAGAAAAAAATTTGAGATTTGAAATTTTAAAAAATATATTTTGATATTATTTAATTTATGTATTATAATTATTTTTTCCCTATATATAGAAACCTTTTCACACACTTTGACATTTTTTTCTTTATTTTTTTCTTTTTTTCTACTTAATTAGATTATGGATCTATCTATTTCATTTCTCCACATGAAGAAAACACTACAAATCCTTTTCCTTTTAATAGATTATATAAACAAATATAACTAATTAATAAAATTGAATATATTTAAGATTTAATTTGCTACTATACTTTAAACGATATTAATTAGAAATTTTCTAATTTAAGATAAAATTTTAAATAAATATTTAAGTTAAATTACACATATTAAATTACACTTAAAAATATATGTATTATATTAATGAGAGACTTAGTGAATCTCAATAGAGATAAAAATTAATGAAAAACCTCTAATACTAAACTGCACTAAAAATAATAATATTATATAGATGAGAGACTCATTGAATCTCTTACCAATGCAAAGCTTCCATTGTTACCATATTTGTTCTTAGTAATAATTATTTAAAAAAGCCATGTTAATCACTATTTAGAATTAATCTCTTTAGAGATCTTGCTGCTAACCGTTTTAGAAGAGATGATGATCAAATATGCATTCGTACAACTCTAGCCAAAATTTACAAAATTTCTTAAAATTTTGAACAGTACTCATAAGAATTTTTAGTCTTCCTCCTGCTAGCAAACATATAACTAAACGCAAATAAACAAAAATGGTGACAGTGATGTGCGGTACAAATGTGGTAAAATACATTTACAAATTTTGAATTAAATACTCTGATATTGATAAGTTATAACAACTAGGAAATTTTGAATCCCCTCACCAAGCTAACACTCTTAGTTCACGCAGAATCTTTAATTCTAAATCATTAATACAAAACAAAAACTAACACTTTGACAAAACAAAACAAAAATAAATAAAATTCTCACAATTACTGAATCACAAAACCCATAGCTAAATATTAAAAAAAAACACAGAAAATAAAAATAAAAATCAAAGGAACCATTCGAGCTTCTCCTCTTTCATTCTCTTTGATAAAAAGTCTCCTCCTTTCTTCCTAGTTGTTGTTACCATACGTCTCTATCTCCTCAAAACCATTTCCCTATCAATTTTCCCTGTGATTTTTCATATGAGAATTGTCTTTATTTTTGCAGAAAAATTAATAACCTTCTCTTTTTTCCCCTGAACATCGTCACCAAAACACAGCTACTAGTTGACATAAGTCCCAATCCAGCCAAGCCCACTGATGAAGAATGACATCGTCTGAAGAAACAAGTAGATGAAGTAATTGTTCTTCCCGTGCACAAAGTCATAGCATCCACACACGAACAAGAACGCCGCGAATCCAAGCTCCAATGTATTCAATCTGAGACCAATCACTCATAATCATTAATATAGTTTCTCATAATTTACATTTTTAGATATAAAAGTAATATACATACCGATCAGGCAATTTGAAGATTCTAGGGAACCTCTTAAGCCCTTTAGTGTTTCCTTTAGCGTTCTGACCGCTTCCAAGCTTAGCAGTTACGACCCATTCATTAGCCCTTCCTGCCTCAAACAGACCAATGAGAGTGGCCTTTGTCCGATGCAGCGACATAACATTCTCGAATAGAATCCAATAGAACAGCAGATGAATCGACCTTGCGATAAAAATCAAAGTAAAAAGAGTCAGTACAAAGGAGAGCAAACACAGTTACTTGACATACAAGCAACATAATAAGGTAATGACTTGAGATACAAGCAAATCCAATTATACCTTGGAGTGCCGACGGAATTGAGGATAGTGATAATGGAAGGGATATAAACGGAACCCCAAATCGGAACTTTAACTTCAGGGACGAGAATTGTGAGAGGAAGAACAACGCAGTAGAAACAAAATGTGACCCAATGTGCAATGATTTTCCTCACAAAGAAGAAGCTGTAGATCACATACACTTTCTTCCAGAATCTCACTTTCTGTGGCCAGATCAGTAACATTAGGATCAGACTAAAGAGCTTCTTAAAATATCTGAGTTATCAAAAAGAAAACTAAAGGGTAACTTTTTATATTACCTTGTTTCTTACGATCTCCATAACCATTTTCCTAAAGAGATTTGCAGGTCCACAAGACCATCTATGTTGCTGGAAACGGAAGGCTCTAAAAGTACTTGGAAGCTCACTTTTCACCTAATACAATGGAACAAAAAAGAGACTCATATTTATGACTACCAATTTTTTCACAAGCAATAGCAAATTATCTCTTGTTTTTAAAAGAGTAAATGATTATGAACATAAGTTGTGAATCAGCTGTCATGTCTTTAATGAGAGAAGTATCTTCTGCACCAACTAGTACTTTTTGTTATATGTTTAAATTTTATTCTAACTAATTTAATTATTATTCTTATAAAAAAACTATTTAAATGTTATATTTATGGAAATCATAAATAATAACCTGAAGGTCACCGAGGTAGAGAAATTTCCAGCCGCGAAGACTTGCTCGGACGGCGAGATCCATATCTTCCACGGTGGTCCTATCTTTCCACCCGCCGGCTTCATTAATCGCCGCTATTCTCCAGATTCCGGCAGTTCCTATTATTTTTGATAAAATAAAATTTAGTATATATATATATTTTTCAGTTTGTATAGATTAATTATGAAAATAATATTAGAAACAAAAAAAATAATGAAAAAACACAACAGTTTCATGTCCAGAAAATTTACGATCAGCCTTGATTTGCAAGTCATACTGTAATGAATGTGTCTCCTTATGCTAGCTACTAAAGAAATTGAACACATGATTACAAAAAAAAAAACCAATTAAAGTAGTTTTTTCAAGCTTGCAAATCTTACTTATAAGACAAGGGATGACAAAAAAAAACTATTACTACACCCACTACTTGCTTCACATTTCAGATTCCCACTCCTCTCAATTAATGATTGATTCTTTATAAATTAATATGATTCCTTATTATACATATTTTTCTTCGGTTTTCTAGTAACAGTTGTACACTATTATAACATAAAAAATAAAAAATAAAAGAGTTTGGGTCCACATACTGTGCTACAATTGGTCGGACAACATACCAACTCCATCACCCTAAACTCTAATAATATATATATATATATGTATATATATATATTTTTCGAAACTCTAATAATATTACCACATTAATAGACAACAATATTTAACTTCATAACTCCTAGTATTTTTTAAACTTTATAAAGATTCAATGATGATTTAGTAATCATTATATAATTTTATATTGTTACCGTTAAAGCCGAAAAACGCATGGGTCGATGAACCAACTTCTTGCTCCACTGTAAAATGATAGTCCAACGACATTTCTTGCATCCTCGTCAATAAGCATTCATCAGAATTTACTGCAAAAGTAAAATAAGATTAAAAACATTAGTCATAAAAGTCCTACGGTTAACCTACAATCAATAAGATAAACAAAGCACTATATAAATTTATTTAAAGAACTTCATAATGATAAATGTGGCAGTATCAGGAAGTAAGTAACGTCCTTCTCTTTTGTTTCTAGCTTTAATAATCAATCATATTCATATAGCTTTAATAATCAATCATATTCATATAGCTTTAATAATCAATCATATTCATATATAGCTTTCTCATTTTAAATTCACAAAATTGGACTCATGCTGAAGAAATTAAAAGACAAACTACAAAAAAAATCTAAAATAGAAAAAATAGAAATAATGTACACTAAACAAGTGTCGGCAAGAGAAACGCAGGTACACAGTAGACTCGATACTCCTACTGTACACTAATACTTTTACTAAAACTGACAAGATAGGTCCCACACTTGAGCATTTAAAGAAAGGCAAAGAGCACGTGGAAAGAACCAGAGACCCGACAACTTCAAAAGACGAACAGTTAACACTCGCCTTCATTAGTCCAAACCCGACCCGACTCATTAAACCGGGTCAAACTGATTCGATTCATCGACCGACGGATCCGAAATTACGGAGCAGATAAGAAACGTGACATGAAGTCAATACAAGAAATCATGGGTTAACTTTAAAAGGCTTTTTAGATGAAAAAAAAAAAAACTTTAAAAGGCTAATATCCGCTGACCCGGGAAATGCGCAACTAATCCGACCCGGTGTATTGAGAGAGTTACTCTTGTTCTAATCCAGTGCAGCAAGGTGTACGTAACTCTAATATAAACAAACACAACGGTTTTCCACGTGTATTATTTTGATTGGTTTAAGTAAGACCCACTAAAAAAACTACTAATACACTAGTGTAGCTACTCCGCCGACACAAACAGAACTAACCCTACTTCTTCAATCAGACAATAGAACAAATAAATAATAATATTATTATTTGCAAAGAAATACAAAATTGACGAAAAGACCATTTCAAAATGCCAAAAAATTAAGGAAAAAGAAGTATGAAAGAAAAAGGAAAAGGCAAGAAAAATAATATTAAAAAAAGGACAGTGAAGGCACCGACACCACTAATGGAAGCTAACAAAACCAAAACCAAAACCACGAGCTCTCATTTAATGAAACAACATTAAATTTTTCATAAAACATAAACAAAGACACCGATTCAGTAGTTTTTGACCCTGACACTTGACAACATTATCAAATGTCAATTTTATTATATATTTTTCTATTATAACAACTAGTCTAAATTGATCAATGAAGAAACTTAGTTCTATTGCTATCAAATTTAAGTAAGATACTCTACCAATTTTGATATAATAAAACTTTTTTGACGAGAGTAAAATGTTAGTTAAATTACCGAATCTCCATCGGGCTTGAACGAGTGCAATGTTAGGATTGTGGATGAGAAAAGGGATGCTCCGGCGAAGAAAATCGGGCTCCGGCTGAAAATCGGCGTCGAAGATGACAACATATTCACAATGTTTGACATAACTGCGTTTGAGTCCTTCCTTTAAAGCACCGGCTTTGTAACCAACTCTATTTTCTCTTATTTGATACCTAATATTGATCCCTTTACTTGCCCATCTTTGGCACTCCATTTCCACCATTTGCTGCACATTTTAAGTATTATCATTTAATCACACATTTTTAAAAATTAAAAATATATCTCTTATCTACCGAAACATCTCTTTTTTTCGGAAAATTAAATCTTTTGAAGAAAAAGTGATAAATTATGTATTTAATTAGAGAGTTGTGGAAAAACTAGTAGAAGCTATATTTTCTGTGAATTGGGACTAAGTAAAAATAATAATACCTTAACAGTAGGATCTGTTGAGTCATCCAACACTTGTATCACGAGACGATCGGACGGCCACGATAGTCCACTCGCTGCTCCTATTGATAGCTTATAAACCTGTTGAGTCATTAACCAAAGGCAACAATCACGGAGATGGAAACAAATCTTGTCAAACTTTTTCACTTTTAGTCCACTGATTTAGCTATTAACTACAAGTTAACCCCTAAACT
>VBRH01000149.1:38112-63197 GCA_014578085.1 Cardamine resedifolia
CTCTCGCTGTTTCGGGATTTGGTACGGCGGAGGAATATGATGATTACGTGGGGACAAGTGATTTCCCGTAAAATCTGAGGTTACTTTTCTCGAAACCTTACAACTTGAGAAATAAACAGAGGAAAACAGAGCAATGAACAGAGAGAAGAGAGAGAGATAAACACCTCTCGTTCGTTGAACATGGGGATTTGAATGAGGACCACTGGGAAATTGGAGCTACCGAGCTCTTCATCATCTTGAATAGGCTCAAACTTGTAGCGTTTGTCAGGTTTTTTCCAGAAGAGTTTGACGAGGACGATGACGATTCCCATGTAAACCCTCTCACATAAAAGCATGAGAGACATTCCCAAGCAGAGGTAAACCGCTAATTGAAGAAGAGGGACAATCACTGGTGCTTTTACAAGCTCCCAGATCATGCCTAGTTGGCCTGTGATCTCCATCCTCACGCCGTCGAATGTCTCCGGCAACACAAACTTTGGTGAAATACCATCCATTTCCTTCTCTTTCCTCTGTCTCGTACAGTGTAAACAATGGCGGTTTTTTGCTCTGTTCTGTGTAATGGGGAGAGAGAGAGGGAGATTGCTTTGTGAAAAATGGAGGCTTTTCTCTCTCTACAGTTCCAGAGAGAGAGAAAACTTAGGAAGAGAGAGATAGAGCAGAAAGAAATGTGGGTTAATGGAGAAGAAGAAGAGAAGGATAAACCAAGGAATATATAAATGGTAAAAGTTTTGTTGATGACAAAAAAAATAAAAAAAAATGGTGAAAGTTTTGTTTTAACTTTATTTTATATATATTTTTAATTTTCTTGTAAGATATTTTTCCTTTTTCGATTGATTTTTAGTGATTTTCTACAGATGTAGTAAAGGTTAAAAATAATAAAAAAAGATAATAATACCCCAATGACATTTGGGTTGTGTCTTAGTGAGGTTATATTTCATTTAAAGAAGTTCTGATAAAAAAAAAGGATTTGGTTTTTCAGTTTCTGGATGTTCTTATTTTCAGAATCTGTGCCTGCCAATGGGAGGAGAAAGGGAGAGGAGCTAGATTTCTAATGAATTTATTTTTGCTAACAATGATTAACAATTTGTTGAAGTTTTAACTTCTTACCATTTATGGAATTTGGGGTTTTGCAGCTTTTCATAAGATTTTTTAAAAACAATTTACTTATTTTAGGTCAACTTTTAAGAACTTACTTTTGTTTGTCAACCTTATGGATTCACTTTAACTGTTTCCTATTTTTTCTTGGTCTTATTCAATTTACTCTAGCCGAATCTCGTTTTCACAATTAAGCAGTATATTATTCAATTTATATCCAGTGAATTAAGCAGTATATTTAATGGATATCATTAAGAAATAAATCATAAATGTTAAGAAGTTACGTGCCAGCTAAAGGAACGTTTAACATTACAATTTTATATAAATAGATTCACATTTAAGAAGAAAATGAGCAGCTTTAGAAAATAATAATCAGAAAAAGGTAAATTTCTACGCATATACCATTAACATACTTTTCTCACTTTTAAACGGACAATGCCTGCAATAAGTATGGAGATATAACAAAATGTCAAAACGCAATGCGTTTAAAATTGGAGAATCTAACCGAGTAATAATAATATAAATGTCTTAAATAAGTAAAATGTAAGTATACGCGTGATCTAAACACACATAATATATTAGCGATAAGATTGTATATTTGATTAGATAAGATTGTATACCATATTTAAGGGATTTACATATATCTCTAACACATGTATATATATATGTGATGTATGAATCCGAGATCAATAACACAGAACATTCATAGTTTAACATGGCATCAGAGCCTTCCTTTTGATTCTTGATCCAATTTTTTCATCTTTCCTATTCTTATTCTCTTTGTTTCATCTTCGTTCGATTATCTGTCTGCGACTTCATAAACTCAAACTATGAGTGATAATGAATCTGAAAAATCAACAAGAACAACGGCTGAGGACAAATTAATGTCGCCGTATTACCTACACCCATCGGACAACACGGGGCATGTACAAACACCGATCCTCCTAAACGGAGCAAACTACGAACGATGATCGAAATCAATGATGAACTCACTTCGTATCAAACGGAAGCTAGGGTTCATTGACATAACTATAAAAAGACCGACCTCTGACCCTGATGCTGCAGAGAAGTGGGACATGGTAAATTCAATGATAATAGGCTGGATCTACAACAGCGTGGAGGTCAAACTACGACCTTCTATATCTCTTGTAAGCAGTGCTAAAGCTATGTGGGCAAGCCTTCAACGACGTTTTTCGGTGTCTGACGACACACATATTCATCAACTCCTCGCTGACATAGCAACCTGCAAACAAGATGGGGATTCGGTGGAGATCTTTTTCGGCAAGATCAAAGTTATGTGGGATGACTTGGCCGATCTAGACACATGATTTACATGCTATTGTGGCGATGCAGAGTGCAGCTCAATGGTAAAATACGAGAGAAATCAAGAGAAAATTCGAGTTCATCAATTTCTTATGGGACTTGATAACTCACAATTTAGAACCACTCGTTCCAATCTTCTAAGTCGACAAACAGACTTATCTTTAGACACCGTTTACTCCCAAATCATTCTGGAGGAAAGACACTTGAATGTTATGCGTGAGACTGAAGAAAAGCTCTCTGTTGTTGGTCTTTCGGCATCAACTTCGACCTTGCCAGCATCCATGCCTCGTTTCAATCCGACTCAAGCCGCGACATCACGAAATACACGCAGTTCCTTGACGTGTATTCATTGTGGGAAGTCAGGTCATGAATCAGCAAACTGCTTCCAAATCATCGGATTTCTCGAGTGGTGGATCGAGAAAACGCGTTCGGGCGGAAGAGGCGGTGGTCGAGGTCACGGAGCTGAGCCAGGATGCGGACGTGGTGGCCGCGGATCAAGCTTCCGTGCATACAATGCCATTGTTGATGCCGTTAATACAACTGACCAACAACAATCATGAATCCCAAACTTCTCACAAGATCAATGGGCCTCACTAGCAAGCTTTCTCAATAATCAGAAACAACCTCAAGATTCGTCTAACAAGCTCTCTGCTAAGAAAGATAAACTGATTTTGTTTAGAAATTAATACTTGGTAAATTAATATACATTATAAAATAATAAAATTTTCCGGTTCAAGTTGGGTCAATATAAAAATTAACAAAACTTGATAAGATAATATTTTTAAAATTTTTTTTATGTAAATATATGGTTCCATTAATATCATAAATTAATAATCATTATATATATATATATATCTCATATATTATATATTAATGTATCGTTTTAATGTTTTCTAAAAATTGAATATTGTTAGAATATATATCTAATTTTGTGGTATGTTTCTAAAAATTTAGTGTTTTAGTGTTTTTCAACAACTATTGTGGTATGTTTTAAGTGATGGAGTTATAGTATGGTCTATAACTCTTATTATCGAAGTAGCTCACATTTTTTAATTTTTTGAACTTCTAAATATGCATCATTTTTATTTTTATATTCTTAAAAATTGTTAAAATATTATAATTGACGTAATTAATCGTAAATTTGAATTTATGTAAGTCGTTTGCATAAATGAATTCATCGATAGTTTTGGTTAATTATGGTCAACACATTTTTTTTCTTCTAAATGTAAATATTTAAGTCGAAACTGCAAATTTATAGCATTTAAAATATTAATTTTATTTAGATAAAATGATCTCAACTCAAATTTCCAAAAAAAATAAAATAAAATTTTATATAATAAATCACTATAAATTAATAAAATGTTAAAGTGCCAACATTATTAATTTATAGAAGTTTTACTGTATGTTTTATGTATTATATCATAATTCATTTATTTACAAGTTTACCCATACATCAAATTTTTAATATGAATTAAATATTAATTTCTTATATTTTTATCAGATCATTTAAACTGTAACGCGACCAACCGGTGGCAAATCATATATAAAGTAATAAAGCTACTACTATGTTTCTATCACTAACACGCGTGAAAATAAAGTTAAATTAGTAAAATGGTTGATTTAAGAATTTAAAACCTCCAACGATTTTAGGTATGCAAAAAATATAGATAGTCATATTTCTAGACAGAAAAAGACGCTCTCACGCAATTGTAATCCTAAAACCATCAATGTTCACTACGAGGATCGGGCAAGTATCATTGTTGGTAGAGGATAGCTATATATGTGATTAATTTTCAGCTTAGATTTTTTTTTTTACTTAAAAAAGTCATTTAAGGGTCCAATGAAATAAATTCAAAGAGAAGTTATATTAGAAGGGCAAGAAAATTACATATTTATAAAAATTCGGTTTATTCATAGATGTTAACAGAATCATCTAAACATAGTACATTGTTATTGAATGATTCATTTGGAATTATTAAAAAAAAAAAAAACATTTGTCACTCGATTTAATATTTTGGAAAACCATGTTTAGAAGCCTTTTAAATTTTAGTGTTATCTAGCCAAAGATTATAAATATTTATATTTATTGTTATAAAAGAAAAATAAATATTTGATCAGTAGGACGAATGGGTTATTTTTTCAACAACGGTATATATTTAAGCATAATATGATTATTTTGATAAATAAAAAAATCATAAATGTCAAAATGCAAATGCATAAAAATTACACAAACCTTCTTAAACCAAAAAGTAAAATTACATAATCATGCTCGATATATAGAGAGGTATGGGTGCAAGTTAACTGGCAATATCATCGATCCATGGATGTGGTGGCAACTTGGTCTATGCACTCATTTTTAGATATATATATTTGTATACTCCTTTGTGCTCTCACATTTGAGAAGAAGGGGATCTGAATCTTTTTATATTACTCTCATATTCTAAACTTATAATGCTCCTTATATTTTCTCTAATAACATTCCATCGATTGGTTAGCTATCTATAGGCAGTGGGACGTCTCTCCTAAACACTTATATATCACTTCTAAAGAGCTTGCTAAAAAGCAGATTAATTAGACTGTGTTCTGACTTCGAACCCACTATATATAATCTCTTTTAATATGATATTCCTGTCTATTATTCTAAAACAAGTTATGTAAGAGCTTAGAAAACCAGTAGAAAAATATTTTTATGGTAAGTAAGTGTCAAACGCATCTAACTGCGTTTTAATGTTTGCCGACTGTTGTAGAAACACCAATCGAGAGCTAAAGTAAAAACATATTGTGAGAATTCGTCTATAGTCTTTAATGTGTAAGGCGGGTTTGTTTTCTCATCTAGCATTTCCATTCAGATGGTTCATTCAAATAGTCTATTTCAATGATCAATTTGAATGTTGTTTGTTTTAATTTTAGGTTGTTTATTTGGATAATTCATCTTAATGAACTTTTGTTTGTTGCTTAGTTTTTATAAATTTTCATCTCCATTTCAATGTTTTTAATAAAAAAATGATTAAAATGACCATGATTTAGTTTAATCATATTTAAATCTTAATCATATTTTAAAATACAATATTTAGAATTGCAAAAACTAATAATATAATAAAAATAGAATATGCGTAAAATCAATATTTTTCAAAAATTGTACAATGAGATTTTCCGCAAAAAACTTATAATCGCGGAATTAACTGGTTTTCGGTCAAAACTTAAAACCGTAATTTTGGCGAAAATCTCAAAATGACGTTTTTTCGTCAAAACCGTAAAATCGTAATTTCGACAGAAAGTCACAAAATGGTGTTTTTCCGCCAAAACCGTGAAATCATACTTTCAACGGAAAATCGTAAAATATTGTTTTCCCATCAAAATTGTGAAATCTCACTTTCGGTGGAAAATCGTAATTTCGACAGAAAATCACAAAATGATTTTTTCCGCCAAATCCAAGAAATCACAATTTGGCGGAAAACCGCAAAATGAAGATTTTCGTCAAAACCGTGAAATCGCTATTTCGGCGAAAATTGCAAAATATCGTTTTCCCACCAAAACCATGAAATCGCAATTTTGGCGAAAGACAACAAAATGGTGTTTTCCCGCCAAAATTACTATTTTATTTTATACATTAATATTGCTTTAGATATTTTTAAAACAAATTAAATTACAAATAAAATAAAATAAGTTAAATGTACATTAGTCATTTGTCATTTTTGGAAGAATCATCTCCATCCAAATGATCAAATTTGGATTATCCAAATGACTTTGAAAATTTTGCCTAGATTTCAAAATTCATTCACATGATCCATTTAAATAATCAATCTGAATGATCAATTTTTTGTATTAAACAAACATCAATTCTTATCTCCATCTGGATGGATCATTTGAAATTTTGAACGATGAAACAAACAAATTCTAAATGTAATATTTCTTTAAATAATAATAGGACATTGCTTTGACTGGAAAGTGGAAAGCCTTGCGCTGCCACAAATACAATTACGAGCAATTAATTAAGGGTTAGAGGTATCCTGATTTGTAATTACATAACTAGCCTCGCTATGGTTACCTCATCGGACTATTACTCCCCTTTTTCAGGTGATGTTTCAACTGTTTTCACGATAAAGTTGTGTCATTAAATTGTTCTGTTTCTTTTATCTTGGAAAAAAAGACATAAGGATGATTAAAAAGTAGCTCAGCAAGGCAACAATCTCGTGTTTGAGGGATGACTAGGACTAGTTGTTTCTTGTTACTTTTTTTTTTCCTGAGAGAATTAATTATATTAGCTACTTAGATAGATAAATAAGCTAATTAATGTCTATGTTAATTAGCTAAATGATTCATGAACTTTTTGTTTTTGGGAAATTAGCATGTTGATCATTATTTCTAATTACGCGAATTTAACAACTAATATCCGTGCTGATTATCTTGCTAAAAGGCCAAAAGCATGTGGTATCATTTTCTTCCTTGTAAGTTCAAGCCTTATCTTTGTAGCTTAATGTGAATTGTGGTTGTTGCCAAAAATAAGAAAACAACTACACACTACTACAAAATTTTAACACAGCCACAAAACTCTGTAGAAATTCACACTAATTTCTATCTATACACATTATTATATTGTAACAGTAATTCATAGATCTTGATCTTTCGAGTTCATAACCAATCTAGAAGTTGACTAATTTGATAAATCTAACTAATTGTTGACCAGTTTGACCCACAAACTGTCTTTAAACTTAGGAAGTTTATTATTATTCTGGTCGGAAGTAACCAACTCCTGGATAGGCTTTGAAGAAGATAAGATTAGGTATCTATCTAATTTACAGCAACCACTACACTGAGAAAACACATTGTATTAACATGCATATATAGTGATTTGGACAAATTCAACATGTACATATTAACATGTGTAGTCTACAGTTTATAACTAATATAGTCCATAGTTAAAATAATGTTGTAAAATGGATTGGGTTAACTAAGCAGTGGTAAGGGGTCATCCCATTCCATTTACAAAACGATTTTGAAATCATGCTAAAACCGTGTGCAAATTCTATCACGCTAACCCGTTAATGATTACGGTCTTCTAAGAGTTTACGGGAACTTAATGTTTATATTTTCTCTCTTTTTTTGATAAAAGAAATAATTTTCATACATATAACACTATCAATATAGTGGATAATAGTTAATTTTCATATAAAATTTTCATCAATGTATGTTACGTATCATGTACGTGAGTCAATCCGGCGTATGTACAGGGTATTAGTCCGAATGCAACCAACGTTCACGGTGAGTTTAATTTTGGAAACCCCTCTTTGAGGTTTTGACATTATAACTCAAGATTCATCTAGTTGACATGGCCACATGGCATTGATAAAAGTTATAACATATGAGATGCCTAGCTAATATTCCATCCGTTTCAAAATATAAAGATGTTTTGGCTAAAAAACGCATATTAGGAAGTTATTTTTATTTAAAAAATAAACAAAAATATATAATTTAGCCAATCATAAAAAAAACTACAAATTACTATTGGTCACACAATATTCAATAAAATAAAAATTATATAAGAATGTGATAACATCTAATATTTTGAAACACAACAAAATTTTTAAAACATTTTATATTATGAAACGGAGGGAGTACTATACAAAAGTATCTGAAACAAAATTTGTATAATGTTAAATCACTTATATCACTAATATTTATTTAACTTTTGTAAATATAGTTATAGCCTTCAAAATGTAGTTAATACTTTTCGGAAAAGGGGTATTGATATTACGTCGTCCACATGATCAAACTTGTTTTAAGGACATTCCCTCAAAGTTCCAGAAAAGACTTGTTGGCTTGTTGCCAGCCGAAACTTTGGACTGAACTTTTTAAGTAAAATTGATATCGAAAACATATAATTTGGTTCCCGAGAATGAGTGCAAAAAAGAATCTCCTGTTTTAATCATGTGGATCATCACTATTAACTACTCCGTAAAACATAATTAAAAGTTTAATTAATAAGTAGAGTTACCCACAATATAATTAGCAAGTAGTATTAAAAAAAATCAAATTCAAACATTAAAATCATTATAGTTTTTTTTAATTACCTTTTTAATATTGCAAATTGCAAACCATCCATAGATTCATGAATATGTATGTGTAGGTTCAAACATATGCAAATAATTTTTGTTTCCTTTTGTGTCGAAAGCTCCTCAATCTAAGGACAAATGTCTGTGTAGATTATGCTATTTTCTTACTTAATTAAGGTTTCTTTGACAAATAAGCGTAATGGCGACGAATATGTAATAAAGATAATACAATATAATATATCCTCTTGTCGACGACATATCGATCTGTTGCTTTCAGATTTTTTTTCTAATTTTATTCAGTTTGAGCTCATACGTTCATATTTATTATAGAATTTAAAATTGACATAAAATTTCAAGATAGTTTGAGAACGGTTTTTTACATGCACCCAGTTACAAAGTGTTTTTTGTCCTTCTTCTTATATATCAGTAAACATGTTTAAAGTATGTTATACAAAATGTCACATATATACAACAACAAAAATCCGACAAACATAATTCAGAGTGGAATTTAGTTTAGTATCTCTAGTGGAATAATCAAATTGATTTGGCTTTGTCTTTTGGGTTGATTTATTTAGTTTGTTTGTATTAGAATATGTTTGAAAATCTGAGCCAATTTATCACTAAACGTCTTTCTTTTTCCTCCTCCATTCAAGGCCTTGATTAGTGATATATACACTTTACAAGGTGATTTATCCACGCATTTATACCTCGATTTCTTTTTCTTTGTTTTAAACTTTAACAGAAAATAAGAATTATTTTATATAAAAATTTTTTGTAAATCGTTAGAGAGAAAGACTTGGCGACTACAGACATAAACCTTAGACGAAGAGAATTAATGTTGCATCCGATCCATTCGTGTCTATGTGGATGGATAATTGGTAAAAAAAAGTATACAATGATCGACTTCAGTTCGTAAATTTGCTACGAAGATGACAAAACTTGCTCTACAACTATAAAGATTCCTAATATTTTGTCTTTTAACTCTTAGCAACTGAAAAAGAGAGCACATTGTCTACAAAAGCCCATAATTTAATTGATATTTTAAATTCTTTCGACTTATATGACTTATGAGCTATCACCTAGTTCAACTCTCACTGGGCAGATCGATCGATGTCATATGAAGTTAACTGTATAATACATAAAAGTTACAAAGAGCTCTCTGTAACAACAAACAAACAAACAAAAAAACCCATATAGGCTTAAAAGATACACTTGGAACCCTCTCTGCACTGCACATTCCCTATAATTTATGACAATTGTTCCATCATCTCTCTTGAAAAGAACAAAACCTGTTTTAGATTCGTTATAATCTCGGATGCGCTTAAGTTTCAGATATGTAGAAGTTGTATGATTGACTTCAGGCTTCAGACTTGAGAGCAGTTTCAAATAGTTTCAGGTAAATAACATCTTGAGTTCCTCTAGACGTGCACTTCGTACTTCTTGATCGGTTAAAGCCCCAGAGATCATTCTCTGCTTCCTCGCCTGAACCGCCTCCATTCTCTCCTCAACTGTTCCCTAAGATTCACAAAGGCAATACAAACATTTCACATAAGTTTCTAATAATCAATACTCAGTAACAACGTTTTCTGATTTTGTACATAGTTTCTGCTAATATAGCTGAGAATGAAGAAGGTACCTTAACAATGAATCTTCTGATTTTGACTTTCTTAGTCTGTCCTATACGATGAATACGCATTACAGCTTGTTCCTCTACTGCTGGGTTCCACCATGGATCCTATAGGAGACATTTTTGGTTTTCTTTTCAATCGTATCTGCTTCAAAAGCTTTTGAAACCCAAGGTGGCCATGAACTACTACTTAATTTTCATATTTTGAATGAGCTATTACACGGTTTTAGATTCTATAGGAACCAATATGATCTTTAAGGGACATTTATAGATATGTCATACCATGACAAAAGCATTGGACGCAGCTGTTAGATTTATCCCGACGCCACCAGCTTTTAGAGACATCAACATTACCTATCCAACAATTAAAGAAGAGAAGTGTTAACTTCAATTTTGAAACTAAACAGTATATCTTTTGAATATTTCAATGTAACGCGACTTCACCAACCATGATACTGCCATCTTCAGAAAACTCTTTAAGGACTTTCTCGCGTTGCTGCTGATTTAGGGTGCCATCAAGACGGACAAATGAAATGTTGTTCCTGGAGATGAAAAAATGATTTAGAAATTTTGCTATAATTTAGGTTCCCTGAAAACAATTTTTTCTCATAACTGCCATAGCAAGCCAACATCAGCAAGACATGTAAATGGTATACCGAGAAAGGGGAATTTGGAGGAGGTCGAGGAAAGCGGTCCATTGGCTAAAGAGAATGCTCTTAGAGCCTGACGAACGAAGACTTTCAAGCTCTTGCAGAAGAGCAGTGATTTTGGATGATTCTCTCCAATTCTTTTCCACGTCAACCTGGAATCTACTTTCGGTTGGCGCTGTGACGAGTTCTTGTTTGCTTACAGTTTTCCTACAAAACAAAGATTCATCATTTTTGGCCAAATTAGACCGAACTCAGACCAACAGCAGGGATATCAAATAAAAACTAATAATAGCAGGAAGAACTTCAAGATACCTACACACAGGACATAACCCACTAGCAGAATTTCGCCAACTTGCCAAGAGACACTCACGACATAATCTATGTGCACATGGTGTTAATACAGCATCCTCAAATGCTTCAAGGCATATTGGACACTCTCCTTGCTCTCCTTTGCGCAGTTCCTCTACCACCTCCTGAACAAAAGCCACTGATGGTACATCTTTTCCTTCCCTTTCTATACCCGAAGACTTTCCATTAAGGAAACGTTTAGAGAGCTTATTCAGATCAGAGTATACTGCTGTATCACCTCGACTGGATGAAAAACAAGAGACTGTTATAGAAATATGGCAATTGCTTCAACAAAAATGTCAAATAGAAAGAAGGGCTATGGTTGCGTGTTTCTTATAACAAATTCGCCATATTGTCATGATATTCTGTTAGACATTTATACAAGGTCGTGCAAACAAATCAAGCAGATTGAATGTGAAAAGTTGTAACTGATATGGAAGCCAAGAATGTTAAAACCAGTACTCTGCATCTCTACTTAAATACGAAGTAAGGGTATACAAGCCACACCTCATTACTAAAAATGGGTGATCACAACACTGTCGAAGACGCAAAAGCAGTTCCAGGATTGAAGCATAATTATGAAGAACTTTGCCTTGTTCAACAAATTGATCGAATTTGACCTGAAAAGATCCACCGGCATCTTCAGTATAAGGCTTCTTAAAATAAAAGTAAGATACTAAAGAATCCTGTGAATAAACAATACCTTGGATCTTTTAAATAGCGCATCGTAGAAATCCCTCTCAGACTCCGAGAGTTCACAGTATATGACCCGCGCATCAGCAGGGGGTAGAACAAGAATCGGCCTAAAATAAAAATAAAAGACATGCTTCATATTAACATCAAAGGAAAAGATTATTTGTCATACGGATGACTAAATTTTTATTTGTAGTATTCCCACCTTCCTTCTCGATCTGTACTAGACTTGGTTCTCCTAAGCATGATAGGCTTTAAGATAGATTGCACTAGCTTTAGCCCTCTCTCGTCTCCCTCCTCAAATGGCTTTTGGACAAGTTTATTCCACCTAAGAACAATTAGGTTCCAAACTAACAAGCTTCAGTCATTCCATTCCAAATGTGGTGTGTTTCCAACCAAAGATAGGTAAGGAACCTTACCATGCCCAAGTTCCCCATGGTTCAATCCTCAAAAATCGAAGAAGGCTGTATAAATCCTCCAGATTGTTCTATTAAAGTAGATAACATGTTAAATGAACACAAAGTCCCATATATGATGAACAAATCATTATTTAAGATCCACTTGAATGAGCCAAGATATCGCAAGACATACAAATACCAATACTGCAAGTCATATGAAATGCATCTTCAAAACAAATTTGTGAGATAGAGTCCAGACTTGTGTACAAAAAACATGCACAAGAAGTTGATATCCTTCTAGCTGAGATTTAGACCATTCGAAACTCAGGTGAGTTAAATGTGCAACTACTAAAATTATTTCACAGATAAAATGGCAGTGTTCCAAGAAAATTCGGCCTATAGGACTGTCAATAACAAAGATTTCTTTCTAAACCTTCCCAAAAAGATCAATCACCTGAATAGGAGTACCCGTAAGACACCAACGCCGATCAGCAACCAAAGCTGCAGCAGCCAAGGATATTTGGCTTTTTGAGTTTTTGATGATATGTGCCTCGTCAAGAACAATCCTAAACCATCGAATTGCATAAAGTCCTTCACTGTCTGCTGAGTTCTAAAACGAAGAAGAAAGAACAGAGAAGATAATAAAATGTTCTTGCAATGCATTTGTAAACTATACATGGGATAATACATGACCACAAAAAAGACTTTTATATGAAAGCTACCTCTGTCGAAAATTCGGATGTTAGAACCCCATATGTGGTGATTACCACATCACTCTGGGATAGAAGTTTTACATCCTTTGGCCTGCTTTGCCCATAATGAACATAGACAGATAGAGACCCAGGCTTTGCATGCATTTCAATCTCTGACTGATCATAAAGCAGGAGCAAAAATAAATCAGCTCACAAGGAAAGACAAAAAACAACAATTTTGACGGATAGCCAAACTCTAGTGCGAATGAATGTACATCAAGCATGGAAATAACTATTAGCATCTAACATATATAATACCTTCCACTGGCTTAAAAGTGTCATCGGACATACAATCAGGTTACCACCATTCTTGAGTGCACTTTTCTGTTCAAGAAGCTTCTTATCAAAACCTGGAAATTTGGTTGCCTTCACTGAGGGACTAGTGAACTCATCTAAAGAACTACTGATCAGTTTGTCTCCCTCATTATTGGGGCATAGAACCCCAGTTAATGCATCTTTCCAAGAATGGGCAAGCATAAGAGATATGGTCATTACGGTCTTTCCGAGACCCATTGCGTCTGCTAGAATCTGCAAAAGTGTCATAATATTACCTTATTAGAGAACAGCTATATCACAAAGTGACAAAATCCAGATGACAAAACAAACAATTGTTTGTAGGCAGGCTATGAGATCGTACTCCTCCTCTTGCCATTTGAAGTGTGCTAGGAAAGTGTATTGTAGCATCACCAGTAAAAGAATTCAGGTAGACAACAAGTTCCCTCCTATTGAAATCAAACAGATAGTAAATATCTCATCTGACTCGCACTAAAGTTGGCAGGTAATAGAAACATGGCTTACTTGTCTGCTAAACAGTATGCTTCCCAACATGGGTGAAGCATTGTCGCTGCCTCATCACTGCAGTTTCCTTTCTCCAGTTGGGTCATCCAATGAAGTGCCTGCTTTTGATATGGACGAAGCTCACACAGGAGTTTATGTGGAGTTTCCATTTCCTGTAGCAACAGTTCTCACATAATTTGTCAAATAAATTACTAGTGTCGAATATAAGTAAGCAAGAAGTACTGGAAATGAGAATACCTTTAATCCAGAACTGTCACCAACACCAACAATGTTATCAAGATCACCATCGCTAATACACTGCTCATTTTCATCTCCGTTTGCATCTTGATTCAGATTCTTGACCTTGTTTATTTGAAGCAACGAAGTAGGAATAGCAGAACCATCCTATTTCCAAAGGAGCAGATAGCAAATCACAACCTTGACAAGCAAGAAGTCAAAGTTTAAGATGCTGATATAATAATCAATTTTTTACCTTGGAACTCAAAGGTCGCTTCCTAGTGGACAAATCCTCAGGCGTAAACTCTGCCTATAAATGATGAAGAAACTATGAAAAATTTCACAAATAACTAGCCCACCAAAATCAAATCAAAGAATGGAAATATTTCTTTGCCATCTCAAGAACTTGCAGTCACATCATATGAGAAGTATATCGGAACTGAAAACTACAATTTGTAAAATAGTCAGCAATTCAAAGTGCTACAGGCAAGGACAAACCATTACCTTCTTAAAGGGAATCAAACCGAGCAACCGAAAGAGATTTGGGAGAGGATGGAACACTGATTCCTCTGCCGTATTACTGGCTGCCTTAAATGAAGTCGCACTATGCTTTTGAAACATGGAACTATTAATGTACACGCTGTTTCAAAAACAAACCCCTTCAAAAACCAATGCATATATCCTAGGATTGTCAAAACTGTAACACAAAATTTTGTATGCATACCTTACTGAAAGAAGAATTGTATCCATGATGCCCAAAGCTTCAGGCGCAGACTTGCAACTCCCTTCTATCCTAATTTTCCCGTCTCTTACAAGCGGTAGAAGACACCGAGCCCACTCATTTGGTATTCTACCAATCTGCCACCACAAGAACTCATTTGGCAACTTCCATCTCATAAACATAATAACTTAACTAACATAGAAAAAAGTTAGAATCTTTTAACACACCTCTCCTGAATCTTTTGTAGAGAACCTGACGATATCAGAACCAACACGCAAAGCTGGTCTCCCTCGTCCAAAGCGCTTCCCAGGGGTAGTAGTCTCAGACTTTGATCCTTTACTATGCGGAAACGTGAACATCAACTCATCAGCGGACTTCAATTTCCTTCCTTTACATGTTGACAATCCCGCCAACTCAGAACAGCCCACAAACCACCACTCATTCCCTGAAACACTCTCTTCTCCACCATTAACACTCTCATCTTCCTCAACGCGATAATTCGCTGTAACACTTGCGTTATTATCACCAAAACGACAGCTTTTTATGACGTTCTCGACTCTCTTCCCTCCATTAGAGCCGACCGGGCTAGGAGTGACTACATCAGGTTTGCTGAAACTTGGAGTGTCGAAGATTATATTGATAGCTGCCGTTGGATCAAGATTCGCCATATGCAAAGCCCTGATTATGTCCATATCTGAGTAATCGGAACCCACGACTGATCTGACGGTGAAAACCAGATCGTCTGAAACTTTCGTTCCCATTTCAAAACCCTAACCCTAAAATTTCCGGGGAAAATCTTCAAAATTTTGAGAAAATTTCACACAGATAGCGGCTAAAGACGCCGAAGAAAGAAACCCAATGTACAGAGCGATTTAGAAATCGAAGCAGATTGACGACGGCGGATGATATCAACCGGACCCGCGAAACGCGCGTAAATTAGCGATGAGTCTCTCAACAGTATCCAAATTCCCGCCATTATATTATTTTTATTTTAAAGTGAAAAAATAAAAGGAAAGACAAAACGTCGACGTTTTATAAATATCCAACGGGTCTTAATCCGGGTAACCCGATTCCCGAGTTGCGGCTCGTTTAACAATAGACCACAAAAAAATCTGCCATTCGACACGATTGAAAGCTCATCTTCTTCGTGTTTTTTTTTTTTTTCCATTTTTCTTTCTCTTTTGGGTTACCTAAGCTCTCTAAGTGCATCATTAATGGCGGTTATCAAACTCTAGCAAAGGTTTCACTTTCAGCATCAATTCTCTCCTTTTATAGTGAAATCAATATTTCAGATTTATCGGTAAGGAGTGTTATTGTTCAGAGCTTCCGATTTGGCAGGAGTTGTGGGATCTTACTTAGATGATCGTGATGTCATTGAGCTAGTTGTAATGGGCTGTAATTGGGCTTCGTTAAGGCCTTTTATGTAATTTAAGTTATCCGAGAAAGAAGGTATCGAAAATAATAATAGTATTGTAAAACTTCTCCTTTCTCTCCTAATTTCTCTTCTCCCTTAAACTCTTCGTCATCTCCTCCTCTCTTTTCTGGTCGATTTTGTGACAAAGGAGTGAGATTGGGCTTTGCTTAGAAAGGAAGATCGATTATTGAGATCTGGGGATTGATTCGGATCTGATTTTAGGGTTGATTTTGATGGAAGCTAAGGTGGCTAGACCTAGAGGTAGACCGAGGAAACGCCCCAGACCAGAGGATCGTAATGGGGTTTCTAATCGAGGGAAGAGGCCAGTTTTGGATATGAAAGTGTCAGTGCCTAGATCTCTCCTTGGTCGTTATGTGTTGAAAGATTTTGATGATAGTGGAGTTTTTCTTGGGAAGATTGTTTCCTATGATTCTGGGCTGTACAGAGTTGAATACGAGGATGGTGATTTCGAGGATTTGGAAGCTTGTTATCTTCGTCAGTTAATTATTGAGGATAGTTACTTTGATGATGAATTACGTGTTAGAAGAGATAAATTAGAAGACTTTATACTGAGAAAGGATGAAGAGAAGAACAAAGGAGTTGAGATGCAAAATCAAGTAAATGTAGTTGAGGTGCCTTCGTTTACTGGCGCAAGTTCCGTGGCACAAGTTGAAAGTGGTGGTGATTCATCTTGTGGTTTACCTGAGTGTGAAGATAACAGAGATTCAGATAATGAGACGTTGTCTCCTCTTGTTTCAGTTCCACAGCTGGATCTGCCTTCTTCATCAGGAACAATTGGTATCCCTGAGGAGGGTGTGGTGCATCTATTATCTGTTTACGGCTTCTTAAGATCATTCAGTGTTCAGTTATATATCTGCCCATTTGGATTGGATGATTTTGTGGGAGCGTTGAATTTCTTAGGACCTAATTCTTTGCTAGATGCCATTCATGTTGCCTTGATGCGGGCACTCAAGGGTCATCTTGAGAGACTCTCCTCAGAAGGATCTGAAGTGGCTTCAAAATGCTTGAGGTAATCGCAGACTAATTTTGTTGTTTACAGTTAGCTCTCAACAATTGTCTTTGTTTACTTATTTTCTTGATTTTGTTACTTTCTGTGTTGCTTTAAGTTGATTTTCCCATATCCTAGTTATTTCAGTGCATTAATCATTCTGTGAGACCGTAGACTTAGTTTGTTGGGTATCTGAACATTATTGTTGTTGCATTGCCATCTGCAGGTGCATTGATTGGAGCTTGCTCGATGCGCTAACTTGGCCTATTTATTTGGTTCAGTACTTTGCTGCCATGGGACATGCAAGTGGGCCTCAGTGGAGAGTTTTTAATGAATTTGTTGTGGAGAAAGAGTATTATTCGTTACCCGTAGTGATGAAGTTGAAGATCCTGCAAATTCTGTGTGATGACGTCTTTGATGTAGCAGATGTAAGAGCTGAAATCGATAATCGAGAAGAATCTGAAGTTGGATTTGATCCTGATGGAGTTACTGCTGATCTTCCTGAAAATGGACCTAGAAGGGTCCACCCCAGATTTGCTAAAACCTCAGCTTGCAAGGAGAAAGAGCTTGGTGAATTTGTCACAGTGAACCATGGAGTAGGCTCAATAAATGAGTCAAAAATTTTGAATTCAAGATATACTGATGGTGGTCCTAATGGAGTTAGCTCAGATCTGGATGAGAACAGTGATGAATGTAGGCTCTGCGGCATGGATGGAACATTGTTGTGCTGTGATGGATGCCCTTTAGCATATCACTCAAGATGCATTGGTGTGGTCAAAATGTATATACCAGACGGGCCGTGGTTTTGTCCAGAATGCACTATCAACAAAATTGGGCCAACTATTGCCCATAAGACGTCACTCAGGGGAGCCGTAGATTTTGGAGTGGATCCACATGGACGACTCTTCTTGGGTACTTGCAATCACTTACTGGTGTATGTTTTCGACGCCTTATTTTAGATACTTTTTCTTTATAATATATGGAAATATAACTGATCTTTCAATTCTTTATCTCCATATCCATTTAGATTGTCGTGGAAAGTTGTTTTTGTAGTTTTATAATTGTCAGCAACTGTTTACATATCAGCTTTTCTATAATTTGCTTATAGCTGGAAAACCCATATTACTTGAATAATCTTGTTGTGGACGCTGATCAATATTTCCTTATATTGCAGGCTCAAAATTTCTGTCCATGCGGATGCAGATATCAAATACTACAATTTTATCGACATTCCAAAAGTTGTACTGGTGCTTTTGTCTGCAACAAACCATAGACTGGAATATCTGTATATATGCAAAGAGATCTCACTATACTGGGATCTGCCTGGAGGTGTGATCTCTGTTCTGAGAGCAGTGGAGACTGATTTAGCTCACATGCAAAAAGAAGGGGCCGGCGAGGTGTCAGACACAATTAAGCTCGAAAGTGGAAGTAGTTCCAGTGCGGTTGGCCTCCACACATCTGCTTCAGGCTATGCCGGAGGTCTTGTTTTAGGAATATCAAGTGGAACGCAAGAGAAGAATTTGGTTACTGGCATTACACATAAGGGTTTATCATTTAAGCCTCATGGTTACATTAATCATTACACAAATGGAGAATTGGCTGTATCAGCTGCTGCTACTTTGGCTGTCCTATTGTCAGAGGAAACCCATGAACCTGATGTTCACAAGTTTAGTAATGCCAAGAAAGCTGCATCAAGTAACATCTTGCTTCAGGTGAAAGCATTTTCGTTAGTAGCCTCGAGATTCTTCTGGCCAAGTCCTGATAAGAAGGAAATTACCAGGGAAAGGTGTGGTTGGTGTCATTCTTGTAAACTCACATCAGCAAGTAGGAGAGGATGCATGTTAAATGCAGCTGTATCAGGGGCCACCAAAAGTGCTATGAAAATCTGCAGTGGGCTTTTTCCTCTAAAGAACGGGGAAGGAGTACTTTCTAGTATTGCAGCATATATTCTCTATCTCGAGGAAAGCTTACGTGGTCTCATTGCGGGGCCATTTCACAGTGAGAGTCTTAGGAAACTGTGGCGTAAGAAGTTAGAGGAAGCATCAACATGCAAAGCTATGAAAGCCCTCCTACTTGAAGTAAGTGATTCCTTTTTCTTTCTGAAACATTTCTGTTGTTATTCACCTTCTTTTTCTAATGAAAAATAATTGTTCTTTTTCTTGTCATTTGTACTGTTCAGATTTGATATTGTCAACAATATAGTGATATAGCAGTAGTCTTTGGTTTGTCATTAAATCTATCATGTTTTCATTGGCATGATATGGTTCATTTTACTTGTTCGCAGCTTGAGGAAAATATTTGCAGTATTGCTCTGTCAGGCAATTGGCTTAAACTAATGGATGATTGGTTGATAGAACATTCTATTTTTCAAAACGCTCCAGTTACTGTTGGGGCCGCACAGAAACGTGGACCTGGTAAGAGGAGGCAGAGGAACCAGGCTGAAGCTACAGCCGAAGGTTCTAATGATGATAGCTTTACTTGGTGGAGAGGGGGAAAGTTATCAAAAGTTATACTTCTGAAGGCAGTCTTGTCAAAGCCAAAGATAAGGAAAGCAGCTTGGCAAGGTAACTTTGTTTGGTTATGTTTTGTGCTTATGGTTTTAATAATTCTCACATAAAAATAGGGTGTTTTGTTTTAGTTCAACTTAATTGATACCTCTACCGGAGATATTCTATTAGATTTTCCTCTCAAGATGATGCTAATTTTGTTTGTTTTTCATTAGGTGGTCTGAAAAAGTTTCCTGAATTTAATTATGGTGATGGTTCCTACATTCCTAAAAGAAGCAGGCGGTGTATTTGGAAAGCCGCAGTTGAAAGTAGCAAAAACATTTCCCAGCTTGCTCTTCAGGTTGGTCTTCTATCATCAATGTTTTCTTCAAATGATTGTGTTTCTCTGTCTGTTTGTTATTCCCCTAAAATTCAACTGAATGTGGGCCAGGTTAGATACCTGGATATGAATATAAGATGGAGTGAACTTGTACGCCCAGAGCAAAATGTGCAAGATGTTAAAGGTCCAGAGACAGAGGCCGCTGTTTTTAGGAACGCTAGTATTTGTGACAAGAAGATCATAGATAACAAGGTTAGATATGGAGTTGCCTTTGGAAATCAAAAGCATCTACCATCTCGTGTCAAGAAGAATGTCATTGAAGTTGAGAAAACTGAGGATGGAAGTGAAAAATTTTGGTTTCATGAAGCACGTGTTCCCTTATATTTGACCAAAGAATATGAAGAAAGTTTGCATAGGGTACATGTGCCTTTTATCAAGAAGCCACCAAAAAAAATATCAAAGCTCCAAAAAAAGCAACTAAAAGCTTCTCGAGTGAACATATTCTCTTATCTAGCCTCTAGGAGGGACAACACGGAGAAGTGTTCTTGTGCGTCATGCCATCTTGATGTTTTATTGAGGTATTTTCTTTAGGTTTATTCACTTGTTAGGATGCTTCTAAAAAAAAAACTCTTATTTACCTCATTAATTTTTGTTCCCGTTCTCTACATGTCTTTAGGGATTCAACAACATGCAGAACTTGCCAAGGTACAATACACTTGCTTGCTGTTTATCATTTCATCACGGGTGGACCTGATTATTTTATACTAAATTTGGCAAGATTATAGTACAATGTGGTTTTTATTTTCCATTTGAGTAATTTTGCTGAAGAATAGGTAGGGATATGATTGTGGATTTTTTTTCCCCTTCTCAGGTTTCTGTCACAAGGATTGTACTATGAGCACACAACACCCAACTGGGAATGTTGAAACTTTGGTAACCTGCAAACGGTGCTACCTTGCAAGAGCCCGTTCAATAATCAATATCAATCACAGACATCTAACAACACCCACTGTCCTGATCAATGGACAATTTCAAAATGCAGTCACTCCAGTCACAAAAACACAGATTAAGCCTGTTTATCAACAGTTACCATCTTCCATCATACGCAACAACACTTCAGAAGTTAAACAAATCACTCCTGATTCCAATTTGGCACCGAAGAGTAAACACAAGACATTGTCTTGGGGAGTCATCTGGAGGAAAAAGAACTTGGAAGACACAGGTGTTAGCTTCAGACAGCAGAATGTTCTGTTGGCTGGACGATCTGATCAGCCCAATGTGGAACTAGTTTGCTGGCTCTGCAAACTGCCGTATAATCCTGGTCTCACATATATTCACTGTACAAGTTGTGACAGTAAGAATAATTTACTCTAAATTCTATACAGAAGCGTTCATTTCCTTAATGCCGGCATTTTGTTCTTATAAATTTAATCCTACCATCTGTATGCAGAGTGGTACCACATTGAAGCGATTAAACTTGAGGAGTCGAAAATTCCTGAGGTTGTTGGGTTTAAGTGTTGCAAATGCCGTCGTATACGATCACCTGATTGCCCCTACATGGATCCCAAACTGAAGCAGATGAAAAAAGTAATATTCAAGAGCCAGAAACATGGGCAAGGAAATATCGGAGTGGATTCTGATTCTGAAAGAATGTCTGAACCAAAAGACTCGATGCCCTCTACTCCCTCGTTTCCCCTCGAAGATGCGTTTGTTCCAGAGGATGATCCTCTCTTGGGGTCAGTTTCAAAATTCGTACAAATTACACCTAACAATTTGGATGTGGAATGGAATGGGGATGGTTCTGTGCCGGGACCCCAGAAGCTACCAGTTAGGAGACAAGTGAAACGTGAAGACACAGATGGGAATAACAATCTTTCTTATACCGACTTTTCAATGCATCCCGAATCACAGCCTTTTGTGAAACCAGAATTGGAGCCAACATTGCCTGTCATGGAATGGGATGCATCTGGCAACAGCAACAACAACATGGTTGAAGGCGAGCTAATGTTTGACTACGAAGACATGGAATTCGAACCCCAAACATATTTCTCGCTGACCGAGTTGCTCACAACAGATGATAGTGGGCAGTGCAATGGATATGGCGATGCTTCAGGAAATACAGATAACCCAAACCCTCAGGTTGAGACGACGAGTCAGTGTAGAGAATTTCTCTATGACAATACAATTCCATGTCAAATATGTATGCATGTGGAGCCAGGACCTGATCTCACATGCCAGACTTGTGCTATGACAATACATTCCCACTGTTCTCCATGGGAGGAGGAATCGAATTGCACTGGAGGTAGCTGGAGATGCGGTCGCTGCCGTGAGTGGCTGTAGCGGGCGGGTTTTCACCTCCCAAAATCAAGTTTCCACTCAAATTCTTTTTTGCTTTCATTTTTTGGCTATAGGCTAGGCCCCATCTGCTGCTGCTTTCAGGGGTTTTTTTTTTGATGACTACAACGTATTATTGTGTTGTCAAAAGAAGTAAATTAAGTTCGTATGAAAATAAGTAGAAGTTATCCTTTTTAATGGCAGAAGATAATAAGCTCGTATTTTTCTTGTCGCTGCAAAGGAAGTTTGGACATCTTTGCAAGACCTTCTGGTAGATGAAATATTATACTAAGCCTTGACTGATAATAAAACGATTGGGTTAGTGGTAATTTCAGTAATATTCAAGATGTGGTAATGTCAGTATTTATTTGGACGCCGCAAGCATTACGTGGATTGTAGAGTATTTTGATAATAGAGAAAAAATAAAACACATCCCCTGGAAAAATAAATTAATTTGAAACAAACTGAATATGTGCAAGTGCAAAGTATACAACCACTGATCTCACAATACAAAATGTGCAGAATGGATGCAAAATTTCGTAGCTAACTCTACTCGCCCGCTTCGTAAACAGGCACAAATAGGATCAAAACTACCTTTTCTTTTCAACCCTCTCACTCTCCCTCGGCCCTACATTTACTCTACCATCGGTCCACATTTTAGCCATTACATCCTACAATAACAAATGCAAACTTTTTAAAGTAAGCCAGCAAGTAGAGCTCCTGGATCATTAGCTAAGGCCGCTGGGCTAGGTGGTTGAGCTACAGGTGGTGCTGGTGCTGGTCCTGCTGCTGGAACTAGAGCTCGAGATCCCATTGGAAAAGTAATTAGTTGTTCCTTAATGAATTCTTTCAACCTGTTAGATAAAAGAGGTCAATCAATAAATGCAGAGGAACAAAAAAACTGTGTTTGAGGTTGAGAACGTGCTAAGATAAGAGGCAGAGATGTCATACTCAAATGTAAGCGTAGGATCTCCTGAGCCAACTGTCAACCGCAGCTGGGTTTTGTCTGCTGGATCTGTTTCAATTCTTGCCTGCAAATCAGATAACACAGACAACGTCACACAACAGACTTTTGAGAGTGTCAAAACGAGCAAGTGAAACTTGGTTGAAATCTCACCAAACAGATCATGGCTCCTGTACTTTCAGAATAGAAGGTTGTGCTTGCCACTAGATTATTAGGGTTTGGATCCTACAACAGAAAACCATACAAGTTATGTTTCAAGTATACATGTCTGCAACAAGCATGAGGAATGACGAACTGAGATCGTAAACATATACTTACAAGCCCAGGGCATATCGTCACCCGGAAACTATTGAACAGATTCGCCATTTCCGGAAGAGCTAGAGGTCTCACACCTCTAACCTGCACCATTGGTACACGAGTCAAAGCTATGCCTGCATTAACAAGCATATCTAGAAATCTTGGAAGTTATCTATGAGCGTTTTGAGTAAACTTGAAAAATCATCAGTGGATATCTTAAGTATCAGCAAGTGTTTTGGTAAAACTCGAACAATCATCAGTTGATCAAAGGATTTTACGGAGAGCGGAAATTCACTATTTTCCTTGAAAGGAAAGTTACTAGGAGCATTTGACTTCTTTTTTTTTGGATAATAACATTTGACTTCTTTCATGCACTACTTATATACTTTTATTTGATGTTTGGTCAGAGAAGGTGTGGAAATACATACAACTTCCTGAAGTTTCAAGGGTGGTCCTGAAAGTGATCTCCATTGCGGGAAGAACTCTTCAGATGTCAATTGTATAGGTTGAAGAAACTTATTCAAGGTTGCCGGGATGCGTAATTTGGCACTGACCTATAAAAGATCCAGCACATCAAGTATAGTCACAGGTACTAAATTAGCCATTCACCAAAACAAGTTAAGGAAGGTTGCAGTAAGTACCACTTTTGTACCAAACATGTAGGAGAAGTCCAAAACCGCAACATCCCTACTAGGGCGGATGTTCATCACTTCTAGCGGAGATTGTACCTATAACCATGAAAGAAATTGGAACACTAAGCAAAAAGTAAGAATGCGAAAAAGGGAGAAATCAACAGGTTGAGGAGTAAAAATTGAATAAGTAAACAGACAAAAGTACCTGTGCCCGAGGAGGAATTGTATCAGGTACGGGAGACAGTTCCAGTCTTAAATGAGCAGGGGGTAGTATTAGAGGTTGGACTGATGTAAGTGGAGAAGTATTCTTGTTTCCCAAGAAAAGCACAAGTCTCCCTTGATGTCCTCTCCATTCAGCTTTGATGCCGATCTGAGGAATACCAACAATCAATAAAACAAAGAACATAAGGTATAGAAAAGTTTGATTTTTGCAGTCATCACGGCCAAAGAAGCTCCAAAAGTAGGAGGCTTGCCTATCAGCAATCAGATAGGATAAATCAAACCTGGATATAAGGATCCTCATATAAGACACCACTGTCTTTCAAACATAGAGCATGAAATCTCTCGGCAATATTTCCAATCACCTGTTTAAGAACACGAAACTGAATAAGAAAACAATTCAAGCATGCAAATAGTATCATGGAGTACAAATATGGTTGGGTGACTTTATTTCATATTAACTGTAAATGTTTAGTGTCAATCACGATAACTCTATCAAGTTTAACCGCTGCAACATTAGAATCTAGAAACTCCTGAGAGAGTAGAATAGCGAAATAGAAAATCTCAGGTAGGATTCCACCTAAGGTAAACTTAATACATTTTCCACAAAAAGGGGAAATAGAAAGAAAAATTGGCCGATAGTTAGGAAAATGGACTAGAAAAATTTAGAAGTATTATTTCATTCATGTTCAGACACAAAAAAAAAAAAAAAAAAA
>VBRH01000149.1:63225-79308 GCA_014578085.1 Cardamine resedifolia
AAAAAAAAAAAAAAAAAAAAATCGCCCACGTTATAACATACCATGCCAAAGAAAGCAAAGGAAGAAGAAAACAATACCTCCACTGTATTTGTTTGCTCTTCAACAGGTACAATGGCGGAAACATCAACATCCTCTGGAACTCCTTCTGCCCCTATGGGACCATGTTGTTCAGTTGAGACATCTCCAGGTGAAGCCTCTATAGCAAGAGGACCGAGCAGGTCACTAAGGAGATCGGGTGATGGAGTTTGTGGATCTATATTACTTAAAGTTCCATTGGGCTGAGGGAGAGATCGGTCCACTGACTCAGGGTCCTGCTAGACATGCCAGGAAAAACAGAATGTCAGAGGTGATAAGATAAAAGTATGTGAAAAATGTCTTGCCAATTAGGGCCTCAAAAGAGAAGTACTCACCGTGCTTCCACTGACACTTGGAACCTTCAAAGGCAGAGGTGCCCCATTAACAGGCTGTGGGTCAGCTAAAACCAAAGCATTTGAAGGCTGTTGTTGTGCTCTAACCTTGATAGCACTCTGGTCTGCGGTATCTTCAACATCTTCTGCCTTTTTGATCAATGAAGACTATTGAAGAGACACAAAAAAATCCAGCAACAAATTTCTTAGTACAAATTTTCCAACGAAGTAACTTTACGGAATCATAAAATAATTTACAAACCTGGCGCTCTGGAAATTTTGGCATCTCCGCCAATACATCCATAAAGGCAGCCCCCTTTTTACTTAATTCAAAATATTCAACTGCCCTCTGTTGTATCTCCACATCAATACAACTCTCGTACCTACCAAAACAAAACTCTTTTTAGGAAACTTGATTTGGTTACCAAAAAAGACAGTACATAAAATGACACGCTAAACACTGGGGAATGACAACAAGGTTAGCAAGTCTCACTTCTTAAATACAGCCCAAATTTTTTTTTGCAGTTCTGGATCCGGGGGTTGAGTATGCATAAGAAGCTTTGCATATGTGGAAAGAAGAATAGAAATGGTGGGAGTCCTGAGAAAAAAAAAACCATTTTAAGGCATAGCCAAAGACAAGAAGAGCACAATGCAGCATTTGTGTTGTCCTTACGATACTCTGGGAAGCTTTTCATGTAAGATGCTAAAGAGTTCACTTGCACTGCATCCAGGTTGTCTAGCTAGAAGGTGACCATACTCCCCCAAAATATAAGCACTGACCTGAAATATAGAAAGAAATATAATTTACTGTTGATAACCAATATTTTTCTATTAAGCAAACAATTTAGATACAGCTGAGATTGTGTCAGAATGTGTAGCAAGGTAGCAACTCCACTTTCCCAATTTATATTATATTATAACTTATCCATGTTATGTAGTACATGTAGAGAACTTATTGTGAGATGTGAGGATGTACAACCTTCACCATTGTCTCATGTATTGCAATTTTATCCAAATATTCTCTTGCTTTTGATGCGGCGTAAGGCTGTCAGGTAAAAGAAACTTGTAAGCACCTTTAGAATACCACGATGAATAGGATAAAAAAAATAGATTTGTCCTAACAAATTTAAACACCTGCAAGTCTTCATTATTTGTTACGAACTGAACCACACGAAACCAAATATCATCGCTAACAAAATCCCCAGCCTTATCGATCAACTGAAGGATCACATCTACATACCTGAGAACATCAAAATCAACATGTGTAACAAAGAATGACCAATTGTTTGTGTGAGTAATGAGCTAAAGGTCATACCAAATAGTTAATGCATGTCACGACAACCAAATTTTGTGCATAAAAATAGAGTACATATACTTCTTGTCGAGTTCTCCTTACCATGATAGATCAGGGGCAAACTTCTCAGCAAGAATAGCAGCTTTAAGTGATAATTCCTCACGCATGGAAAACTCTGCTGTGCTAAGATACTGCAATGTAGTTTTGGGTTCCAAGTAAGCTTAAACACTACACAACTAAATCATTCCTATCTGGTCAACTTCGCAAGTTAGAAGGAGACTACAAATAAAAAAAAATTCATTATGAAGTAAGATCAAGAAGACTTACCTGCAACAACTCTTCGACGATATCCTTTGCATTTGACACATCGCACATCCCATATAGCAAATCAAGAGCACGTCTACGAATACTGCAGGAAAGTTCAACCAATAGTTAATCTGATACTGTTAGCAAAAGAACCAAGTTAACAGATATATATCAAAATAAAAGTTCTGGAAATGGAAGCTTCCATTTGAAATGGAAAAAGGGATAAGACCTTAAAGAACTTTGTACCCATCCAATCCAATCATCTTTTTATGACAATTGTCATAGAACTAGTCCCGACCCACCAGCGAAGAATATAATATTTGTTATGTGAACATATACGAATTGCTACCACAGATAATTATGACCGATTTCATGATTGAAAATTGATGTACTGGTTCCAAATTAGAGTATTAAAGAGATGCGGGTTCACAGGCCATACCTGATGTCAGGGTCTTTCAAGGAGGTGATTATCTGAGACTGATGCTTCTTTATGATATCTTGAACATCTGTGACCATCAGCATTCGTGTCATATTTTCCTGCAACGTTGTCAACAAATGCATCACGATAAGCCACATAATGCTCACGATAAACCAACCACTTAAAAATGTACTGTTTTAGCAGGAACGGTATTCGAGGTCTCACCAAGCCTAGATATCTGATGTTAGGCTCACGAACAGAAATAAACTTGCCAAGAAGAGCAACACACTGTGACATCATTTCCTTCTCAGCATCCAGATGCATGACCTATATTGAAACACATTAACAAGTTTGGAAGTTTGTTGAGCACACTCAAGTTAACTGTCCATGATAAAGCTCAAGTTAAATATCCATGAGCATGTAAAATTATCTACTAATATACAAGAAAAAGAACAAAAACTGAATAAATATGTACAACTAGCTGCAAGGAATTCAAATACTAAAGTTTTTCCACCAAAGCCAAAAAGTATATTTTAGAACATCCATGCACACATCAGCATTCTGTTTTGAGTAAATATCTTTTGACAGGAAGTTGAGGAGGTATGAAGGGGAAGGAGAGAGACAAAGACAGGTGCATTGGAAAATTTCATGAATCAACTTTTTTCCCAGCTGTTTGACAAACTAACCAGGGATAGAGCTTCAAACAGCACAGCATGAGACGCATTGTTCTTATTCACATTTTTCACAACATCTGTCCCCATTAGTATCCGCTGAAGGACCTGAAATTTCCATAAAATGCCATGAGAGAGAATGCCATGAAGACATATTAGAGATTTACGTGAGAAAAATTGAACCTCAAAGAGAGATTTTCTGGTACTTGGATCTTCAATGGTTGGAAAATATTGAAGAGCCCTCATTGCCTTAACCTGTACTAACCAAAGAAATATAAGTATCCAAGATACCTAACTGAGAAACAAAATCAAACCAAAGCTGGGGCAAACCTCTACTTTCATGCAAAATTTCACGCAAAATGTTAAGAATGCATGGGATTAGAAAAAGGATGTGATTTAAAAAAGTTCAAGCTATGTTAAACAAGAGTGAATAAGCTGAGTTAAGACAAACCTGGAGCCAAGGAGATGGGATGCCATAGTATGTGTACTCCTGAGGAACATCCTGGTTCCTAGCAAGGCGTTCCAATATTTTGACACATTTAGGTAGACAACTTGAGTACGCCTCATGATTATTAGATACCAGAGATACAAGAAGACTCGTAGAAGACGTCAAGACACCAAGATCTCGTTCATCCAAAAGTTGTGCCATACGATCCGCCCTGGAAGTATACAACAATGAGAATGTATACAAAAGATGTACAAGTAAATTCAAACACCCAGTAACCCAGAGTGCTCATACACACCAGCCATCAGCGTTGATGGCATCAGGATTTTTTCGGAATAAGCGCAGTAGGCACAGTGCTGCTTTTTTTCTTACGAGAGGTCTGCAACTACTTGAAATCTGCATCAAACAAGCCCCTTAACATCATTATGTTTACTTATATTGGAAAAAAAAAAAACATAACCTGTCGTCTTTGGGAGTCGCTTACAAGTAGCTTTTGAACATCAGGTGCCAATGATTCAGAAAAATCTCTTCCACCAATATTTCCAACCTACAAGAAAACGTAAGCATGGTAAGGTAAGGAGCTAAAAATAATGAAAAAAGAGAACACAGGTTTAATGAAGTGAAGGGCTTTGAACTACAAAATAGTAGAGGACAAAAGAAATAATGTATCCAAAGACTTCCAATAAAACAGTCATTTAATAGCATTTCTTAATCTGATAGACCTCACTATGATCTACGATCTCAACACAATTTGGACAAAAGACCACATACCAAAGTCAATGCTAGGCATTGGAAAGCCTCATTCCGACCAATAATATCGTTCCGCACTGTATTTATTGCCAACCTCAAAAAGTCATGGTTCTCATTGAGCAAGCAAGATGTAACAATGTAGCCAACCTGTAATTATGGGTGAAAAGTTCAATACATGCAAATTAGGTAGGGAGCATACGAAAATATAAAACTGGCAATACAAACCCTTGGGTTACAACGGATGGTAACATTTGTGTCTCTTGACTAGAGTTGCTAAGATGTTATTACAAAATAACTCATGCGCATAAGTAAATGTCTCCAATACTTTACCAGGTCCAGTCAAACTGAATAAGTTGCAAACGCGTGAAATGGTATCTAGATCTAACTTTCCGAGATCTTCAGTGAAATTTACTCTAGTTCAGTTTTGATTACTAGATTTGAAGCAAAAAAGTATCCCCACCTACACGTCTACACCTATTCTCTTCTCCTAGCCTTAGAAAACAATATTTCATTTCTTGAGCAAACAAAACGTTCGTTTACCAGTTTTTCTGGATACTTTGGCGCAGATATAAGAGAAACCGCTTCCATATGGCCAAAATCCACATCGTAACCTAGCATATGTATATAAAGCATTTTCCAGACATACTTCTTCTTTTTATATGGTGTCAAAACCTGTTAAACGCAAAACAAAATGGAAAAGTAATCAAAGAGAGCACGATCAATTCATTTCTAACATGAAACTCGACAAAATAGATTCGGTGGCGGTCCAACTGGCCACACAAGGACAAAAGGCCGGCTACAGTTCTGCTACTTACAGTACGGAACCAGAATTTCACCCAGATTTTCTTACAACAACACAGCTTAATCTACTTCGTAATGAGCTATTCAAAAGTTTCTGTGACCTTGATTTCTTTCTTTTGACCATCACTACATAACCGAATTTACTGCCAGGCCAATCTTTCCTTCTAGTTCCTTAATATCTTCAGCTATTCAATGTTCTTATATATCTTGATTGATCACAAGGAAAAAAAAATAACAAATAATAGTTTATTGTCTCCCATCTATCGACTTGAAATACATTTCTGACATTTCAAGCAGAAAGCAATAGCGATGTTTCAAAGGGTATAATAATGGCTAAACTCCAAGCATATGAGCTAGCTATAGAACGGATACATTATACTACTTTCTATCTGATAAGACAAGAAACTAAAAGCTCCAAAACTATCCAGTCGGCAACTCTGTTTTTTCCGATAAAAGATTAGCCCAGTGACTGCATATTTGATGTTTTCCTATAACTCCCTTATCAACCTATTAGCTCTAACATTCGATTGCAATGCAACTGAGTCTAGGTGAAACAATCTCGGAGGAATAGGTAGGAGAAATCTCAAATATCTCTAATCAAATAGAGAACCTCAGCGGATACTTGGACACTGAATTGCCACTCAAAATGAGAACAAAAAATAAACGGAGATAATGGAATATATCCGCAGAGAAGCTCCTAACCTTCTCATTCTTGAAGCATGTACGTATATTTCCGAGCTCCTTATCAACTCGGAGTCGCTCGGCCTCTTTATTCTGGCAATTACGTATGTCACTGATGAAGACAGAGAGACCTCTCATTCCGGTCATGGCGGAACTTAGTCTTCAGATCCACCTTCCACCGCCGTCTCACACGGGGCAGATCCAACTCTCGCGAAACCGGATCTAACTACGAAGTGAAACGCAGACTACCTCAAGTATAAGCAATTCGCGGGAGCGGAGATCGGAACCAAACTTTAGAAACGGAAAATGGCACCTCCAATGGAAGAATTCAAAAAAGAAGAATGATTTGCAAAAGAGAGCTTGCGGGGAGACGAAGACGACTTTTATTTTTCTTTATTTACAGCTATGATTATTTTTTCCAAACAAAAAAAAAAAGTTGCGAATTTACGAATGCATATGAATTTGGAAAATCAGAAATTGGAGGATTTATAAATTTCGCGGACTTTTGACAAAAGAAAATAATAAAATAATAAAAAAAATTTCGCGGACTATTTTGTCAAAATTCGTCCCTACGTTTTTCGTAATATTTACAGATATGTTCTTGCCTTCTTGGACACCCTTTTCTCACTCATTAATCCTTGTCACACTTCAGCTTCAAAATCGCCGATTGCCAATTTGAGGGGACGTCTTCGTCGTGGTTGAAAAGATTTTCAATACATTTTATAATTCCACACATCTAATCTCTAATCTCAACCCTTCAATTTTAATTAATCACTTTAGTCAAACAGTTCATATTAAGATGCAAATGATTTGTTTTCAATTGGCTGGTTGAAGACAATTTAGTAATTAAAAAAAAAAAAAAATCAACAGTGCCAAACATTTTCACATTCTCAAAAAGGGGTGTCTTTATGCAACACCAACACACTCTTTTCTATTAAAAAATCTTTTCCCTCTATCTATCTCTCTCTGCCTCGGCCCTACATTTACTCTCCCATGATTTCATATTTTTGCCATTACATCTACGATAACTAATAAATTTTCTTTTGACATGTGCAAGTATTCTCTTACCCCACTCAAGTTAAAGTAAACCAGCAAGCAGAGCTCCTGGATCATCAGCTAAAGCCGCTGGGCTAGGCGGTTGAGCTACAGGTGGTGCTGCTGCCGGAACTAGACCTCTAGATCCCAATGGAATCGAAATTAGTTGTTCCTTAATGAATTCTTTCAACCTGTTAGATAAAAGAGGTCAACAAATGCAGAGGAAAAAAAGGTTGTGTTTTAAGGTTGAGTACGTGCTAAGATAAGAGGCAGAGATGTCATACTCAAATGTAAGCGTAGGATCTCCTGAGCCTACTGTCAACCGCAGCTGGGTTTTGTCTGCTGGATCTGTTTCAATTCTTGCCTAGAAATCAGAAAACACAGACAACGTCACACAACAGACTTTTGAGAGTGCCAAAACGAGCAAGTGAAACTTGGTTGAAATCTCACCAAACAGATCATGGCTCCTGTACTTTCAGAATAGAAGGTTGTGCTTGCCACTAGATTATTAGGGTTTGGATCCTACAACAGAAAACCATACAAGTTAAGTTCAAGTATACATGTGTGCAACAAACATGAGGAATGAGGAACTCAGAACGTAAACATATACTTACAAGCCCAGGGCATATCGTCACCCGGAAACTGTTGAACAGATTCGCCATTTCCGGAAGAGCTAGAGGTCTTACACCTCTAACCTGCAAGGTATTGCAGTTTAAACTGTGATGACCATTGGCACACGAGTCAAAGCTATGCCTGCATTAACAAGCATATCTAGAAATCTTGGAAATTATCTATGAGCATTTTCAGTAAACTTGAAAAATCATCAGTGGATATCGAAAGTTATCAGTAAGTATTTTGGTAAAACTAATCATCAGTCGATCAAAGGATTTTAGGGAGAGAGGTAATTCACTATTTTCCTTGAAAGGAAAGTTGCTAGGAGCATTTGACTTCTTATTTTTGGATAATAACATTTGACTCCTTTCATGCACTACTTATACACTTTTATTTGATGTTTGGTCAGAGAACGTGTGGAAATACATACAACTTCCTGAAGTTTCAAGGGTGGCCCTGAAAGTGATCTCCATTGCGGGAAGAACTCCTCAGATGTCAATTGTATAGATTGAAGAAACTTATTCAAGGTTGCCGGGATGCGTAATTTGGCACTGACCTATAAAAGATCCAGCACATCAAGTATAGTCACAGATACTAAATAATCCATTCACCAAAACAAGCTAAGGAAGGTTGCAGTAAGTACCACTTTTGTACCAAACATGTAGGAGAAATCCAAAACCGCAACATCCCTACTAGGGCGGATGTTCATCACTTCTAGCGGAGATTGTACCTATAACCATGAAAGAAATTGGAACACTAAGAAAAGAGTAAGAATGCGAAAAAAGGAGAAATCAACAGGATGAGTAGTAAAAATTGAATAAGTCAATAGACAAAAGTACCTGTGCCCGAGGAGGAATTGTATCAGGTACTGGAGACAGTTCCAGTTTTAAATGAGCAGGAGGTAGTATTAGAGGTTGGACTGATGTAAGTGGAGAAGTATTCTTGTTTCCCAAGAAAAGCACAAGTCTCCCTTGGTGTCCTCTCCATTCAGCTTTGATGCCGATCTGAGGAATACCAACAATCAACAAACAAAGAACATAAGGTATATAAAAGTTTGATCTTTGCAATCATCACGGCCAAAGAAGCTCAAAAAGTAGGAGGCTTGCCTATCAGCAATCAAATAGGATAAATCAAACCTGGATATAAGGATCCTCATATAAGACACCACTGTCTTTCAAACATAAAGCATGAAATCTCTCGGCAATATTTCCAATCACCTGTTAAAGAAAACAAAACAAAATAAGAAAACAATTCAAGCATGCAAATAGTATCATGGAGTACAAATATGGTTGGGTGACTCTGTTTCATATTAACTGTAAGTGTATTGTGTCAATTACGACAACTCCATAAAGTTTAACAGCTGCAACATTAGTATGTGGAACAGAATCTAGAAACTCCTGAGAGAGTAGAACAGCAAAAGAGAAATCTCAGGTAGGATTCCATCTAAGGTAAATGTTATACCTTTTCCAAGTAATAAATTCAAAAAGCGGAAATAGAAAGAAAAATTGGCCGACAGGCTAAAAATTGGGTCGATAGGGAAAAATGAGCAAGAAAATTATAAGTATACATTCATGTTCAGACACAAAAGAAAAAAAAAGAAGTCATCCACGTTAAAACATACCATGCCAAAGAAAGCAAAGGAAGAAGAAAACAATACCTCCACTGTATTTGTTTGCTCTTCAACAGGTACAATGGCAGAACCATCAACATCATCCAGAACGCCTGCTGCCCCTATGGGGCCATGTTGTTCAGTTGAGACAGCTCCAGGTGGAGCCTCTATGGCAAGAGGACCGAGCAGGTCGCTAAGGAGATCAGGTGATGGAGTTAGTGGATCTATATTACTTAAAGTTCCATTGGGCTGAGGGAGAGATCGAGCCATATACTCAGGGTCCTGCTGGACATGCCAGGAAAAACAGAATGTCAGAGGTGATAAGATAATAGAATGTGTTATATAAAGGTAAAGCATGTGAAAAATGTCTTGTCAATTAGGGCCTACAAAGGGAAGTACCCACCGTGCTTTCACTGACACTTGGAACCTTCAAAGGCGGAGGTGCCCCATTAACAGGCTGTGGGTCAGCCAAAACCAAAGCATTTGAAGGCTGTTGTTGTGCTCTAAGCCTGATGGCACTCTGGTCAGCGGTATCTTCAACATCTTCAGCTTTTTTAATCAATGAAGACTATGGAAGAGAAACAGAAAAAAAATCCAGCATCAAATCTTCCAGCATCCAAACATTCCGTCACCATAACTTTCATCGAATCATAAAATAATTTACAAACCTGGCGCTCCGGAAATTTTGGCATCTCAGCCAATACATCCATAAAGGCAGCCCCTTTTTTACTCAATTCAAAATATTCAACTGCCCTCTGTTGTATCTCCACATCAATACAACTCTCGTACCTACCAAAATGAAACTCTGTTTAGGAAACTTGATTTGGTTACCAAAAAAGAACAGAACATAAAATGACAAGAAAAACACTGGGAAAGGACAACAAGATTAGCAAGTCTCACTTCTTAAATACAGCCCAAATTTTTTTTTGCAGTTCTGGATCCGGGGGTTGAGTATGCATAAGAAGCTTTGCATACGTGGAAAGAAGAATAGGAATGGTGAAAGTCCTGAAAAAAAAAAAAAAATTTAAGCATAGCCAAAGACAAGAAGAGCACAATGCAACATTTGTGTTGCCCTTACGATACTCTGGGAAGCTTTTCATGCAAGATGCTAAAAAGTTCACTTGCACTGCATCCAGGTTGTCTAGCTAGAAGGTGACCATACTCCCCCAAAATATAAGCACTGACCTGAAATATAGAAAGAAATTTAATTTATTGTTGATAACCAATATTTTTCTATTAAGCAAACAATTTAGATACAGCTGAGATTGTGTCAGAACGTGTAGCAAGGTAGCAACTCCACTTTCCCAATTTAGATTATATTATAACTTATCCATGTTATGCAGTACATGTAGAGAACTTATTGTGAGATGTGAGGATGTACAACCTTCACCATTGTCTCATGTATTGCAATTTTGTCCAAATATTCTCTTGCTTTTGATGCGGCATAAGGCTGTCAGATAAAAGAAACTTGTGAGCAACTTTAGAGTGTCATGATTTATAGGATAAACAATAGATTTACCCTAACAAATTTAAACACCTGCAAGTCTTCATTATTTGTTACGAACTGAACCACACGAAACCAAATGTCATCGCTAACAAAATCCCCAGCCTTATCGATCAACTGAAGGATCACATCTACATACCTGAGAACATCAAAATAAACATGTTGTGTAACAAAGAATGGCCAATTGCTTGTGTGAGTAGTGATCTAAAGGTCAGACCAAATAGTTAATGCATGTCACCACAATCAAAATCGTGTGCACAAAAATAGTGTACATATACTTCTTGTCGAGTTCTCCTTACCATGATAGATCAGGAGCAAACTTCTCAGCAAGAATAGCAGCTTTAAGTGATAATTCCTCACGCATGGAAAACTCTGCTGTGCTAAGATACTGCAATGTATTTTTGGGTTCCAAGTAAGCTTAAACATTACACAACTAAATCATTCATTTCTGTTAAACTTCATAAGTTAAAAGGAGACTACAGATTAAGAAAAATTCAATATGAAGTAAGGTCAACAAGACTTACCTGCAACAACTCTTCAACGATATCCTTTGCATTTGATACATCGCACATCCCATAAAGCAAATCAAGAGCACGTCTACGAATACTGCAGCAAAGTTCAACCAATAGTGAATCTGATACTGTTAGCAAAAGAACCTAGATAACAGATATAAATCAAAATATAAGTTCTGGAAATGAAAGCTCCAATTGAAATGGAAAAAGGGATAAGACCTAATGGACTTTGTACTCATCCAATCCAGTCATCTTTATATGAAAAACGTCATAGAACTAGTACTGACCCACAAGCGAAGAATATAATATTTGTTATGTGACCCTATACGAATTGCTACCACAGATAATTATACCAATAACTGTTTCTAACAAGTATAATTGTTTCTCACAAGAACAAATGTTTCACTAAAGAACATTGTAGAGATACAGATTCCATTTTTGAGAGATTCATATATACAACCCATATCGAATAATTTCAATGCTGACTGAAATGTTTTTAAATTCACAACTACTCTGGAGAAAGAGTAAAGTATGGTATATTGAGCCATAAGAACTATGACCGATTTCACGATTGAAAATTATTGTACTGGTTCCAAATTACAGTATTAATTAGAACCTGGTGCTGAGATAGCAAATCTAAACCAACCTGATGTCAGGGTCTTTCAAGGAGGTGATTATCTGAGACTGATGCTTCTTTATGATATCTTGAACGTCTGTGACCATCAGCATTCGTGTCATATTCTCCTGCAACGTTGTCAATAAATGCATCATGATAAGCCACATAATCACCAAACACTTAAAAATGTACTTCTCTAGCTAGGCTTAGATACAGGAAGTGGGAATTCGAGATCTCACCAAGCCTAGATATCTGATGTTGGGCTCACGGACTGAAATAAACTTGCCAAGAAGAGCAACACACTGTGACATCATTTCCTTCTCAGCATCAAGATGCATGACCTATATCAAAGCACATTAATAAGTCAGGATGTTGTCCATTAAGCCAGAGAACTGTTGAGCACATTTAAGTCATTATTCATGATAAAGCTCTTAGAAATCGAATCGAAACCTTCAAGCAGAGTACTAATATCTACTTTTATACACGAAAACGAACAGACAAATAATAGCGTACAAGTAACTGCAAGCAATTTAAACACTAGAAGTTTCTCCAGCAAAGCCAAAAAATATATTTTAAAACATCGATGCACATATCAGCATTCTGTTTTGAGTAAATATGTTTTGACAGGAAGTTGAGAAGGCATGAAGGTGGATTAGTAGATTTCATGCATCAAATTTTTCCCCAGCTGTCTGACAAACTAACCAGGGATAGAGCTTCAAACAGCACAGCATGAGAGGCGTTGTTTTTATTCACATTCTTCACAACATCTGTCCCCATTAATATCCGCTGAAGGACCTGAAATTTCCATGAAACACCATGAGAGAGAATTCGAAGACATATATGGTATATTAGAGATTTACAAAAGAAAAATTGAACCTCAAAGAGGGATTTTCTGGTACTTGGGTCTTCAATGGTTGGAAAATATTGAAGAGCCCTCATTGCCTTAACCTGTACTAACCAAAGAAATATAAGTATCTAATATATACATGGAAACTGAGCAACAAAACGAAACCACAGCTGGGGCAAGCCTCTACTTTCAAGCGCAATTTCACGCAAAATGTTAAGAATGCATGGGATTAGAAAAAGGATGTGATTTAAAAAATTTCAAGCTATGTTAAACAAGAGTGAATAAGATGAGTCAAGACAAACCTGGAGCCAAGGAGATGGGATGCCATAGTATGTGTACTCCTGAGGAACATCCTGGTTTCTAGCAAGGCGTTCCAATATTTTGACACATTTAGGTAGACAACTTGAGTATGCCTCATGATTATTAGATACCAGAGCTACAAGAAGACTCGTAGAAGACGTCAAGACACCAAGATCTCGTTCATCCAAAAGTTGTGCCATACGATCCGCCCTGGAAGTATACAACAATGAGAATGTATATGAAAGATTCCCAAGTAAAATCAAACAACCAGTAACCCAGAGTGTTCATACACACCAGCCATCAGCGTTTATGGCATCAGGATTTTTTCGGAATAAGCGCAGTAGGCACAGTGCCGCTTTTTTCCTTACGAGAGGTCTGCAACTACTTGAAATCTGCAGCAAACAAGCCACTTAACATCAATATGTTTACTTATATTGAAAAAAAAACATAACATGCCGTCGTTGCGAGTCACTTACAAGTAGCTTTTGAACATCAGGTGCCAATGATTCAGAAAAATCTCTTCCACCAATATTTCCAACCTACAGAGAAAGTAAGCATGGCAAGGTAAGAGAGCTAGGAAGAAAAGAAACGCCTGTTTAATGAAGTAAAAGGCTTTGAATCATGCAAATTAGAGCACAAACAACATAATGTATCCAAAGACTTCCATAAAAACAGTCATTTAATTGCATTTCTTAATCTGAAAGACCTCACTATGCTCTAAGATCTCAACACAATATGGAAAAAAAAGAAAACATACCAAAGTCAACGCTAGGCATTGGAAAGTCTCATTCCGACCAATAATATCGTTCCGCACTGTATTTATTGCCAACCTCAAAAAGTCATGGTTCTCATTGAGTAAGCAAGATGTAACAATGTAGCCAACCTGTAATCATGGATGAAAAGTTTAAATACATGAAATTTGGGTAGTGAGCATACAAAAACATAAAATTGGTAACACAAATCCGTGGGTTATAGCGCATGGTATCATTTGTGTCTCTTGGTTAAGAGTTGCTAAGATGTTATTACTAAATAACTCATGCGCATAAGTAAATGTCTCTGATACTTAACCAGGTCCAGTTAAACTGAATAAAAGACCTAACTTTTCTCTATTTCAGCTTTGATTACTAGATCTGAAGAAAACAAATACCCCCACCTACACCTATTCTCTTCTCCTAGCCTTAGAAAACAATATTTCATTACTTGAGCAAACAAAACGTTGGCTTACCTGTTTTTCTGGATACTTTGGCGCAGATATAAGAGAAACCGCTTCCATATGGCCAAAATCCACGTCATAACCTAGCATATGTATATAAAGCATTTTCCAGACATATTTCTTCTTTTTATATGGTGTCAAAACCTGTCAAACGTAAAACCATATGGAAAAACTGACCAATTCACTTCTAGCATGAAACTTGAGAATAGAATAAATTTGGTGTTGGTCCAACTGGCCACACATGGACACTACAGGACGGCTACACCTCTGCTACTTACAGTACTGAACCAGAATTTCACCCAAAAACTTTTACAGCAAGCTTGATCTACTTTGTAATGAGCTATTTAAATCTTTCTGTAACTATGATTTCTTTCCTTAGACAATCACTACATAGCTGAATTTACTGTCTGGCCGCTCTTACCCTTTAGTTCCTTGATATATTTCCTTCTAGTAGTTTATAGTCTCTCATCTACCGACTTGAAATAGTACACTGATGACATTCAAGTAGAAAGCAGTATTCATGTTTCAAAGGGCAAAATAATGGCTAATCCCCAAGCATATGAGGTAGCTAAACAACGGAAGTATTCTACTGCTTGCCAAGGTATACAATTTGTGAGAAGAATAAAAACTATACCCTCTATCCGATAAAGAAACTATTAGACTCCAAAACTATTCACTCAGCAACTCTGGTTTTTCCGATACCCAGTGACTGCATTTTTGTTTCAACTGCATTCTTCTCTCACTCCCTTATCAGCCTATTAGCTCTAATATTCGATTGCATTGCAACTTAGTTTAGATTAAACAATCTCAGAGCAATAGGAAGCTGCAAAGGAGAAATCTCTAAAAACTCTAATCAAATAGAGAACCTCAGCGGATACTTGGACACTGAATTGCCACTCAAAATGAGAACAAAGATAGCTAAACAATATATGGAGATAATGGAATATCCGCAGAGAATCTTCTAACCTTCTCATTCTTGAAGCATGTACGGATGTTTCCGAGCTCCTTATCAACTCGGAGTCGCTCGGCCTCTTTGTTCTGGCAATTACGTATGTCACTGATGAAGACAGAGAGACCTCTCATTCCGGTCATGGTGGAACCGACTGCTCAGATCCACCGTCCGCCGCCGTCAAATCCAACTCGCGCGAAACCGGATCTAACTACGAAGTAAACCGTAGACTACAGCTCAAGCATAAGCAATTCGCGGGAGCGGAGATCGGAACCCTAATCTAGAAACGGAAAATGGTAACTCCGATTGAAGAATTCAAAAAAGGAGAGTCATCTGCTGAAGAGAGCCTGCGGGGAGCGACGGGAGACGACTTTTATTTTTCTTTATTTACAACTATGACTATTCAATCTTGTGTATTTCAGTTTTTGTCTGTTTTAGACAAATAACGACTTCACGAATGCATATGAATTTGGAAAGTCCGAAATTTACGCGTCTAGTTATTTGGACTTAATTGGAGAATTTATAAGTTCGTGGACTATTTTGTCAAAATTTGTCCCCTTCTACGTTTTCGGTAAGATAATTACTGTTTCTCTTCTTTATGTTTTCGCTGTTTCATTTCTTTTCCGTTTAAATGCTTTGCATTCGGTCGCGGTCAAAGCATTCAATTGGTATTTTAGTACCATGGGAAAATCGGGTCGGGTCATGTAGCTAGCCAGTCCCACCACAAATATTTATGGGACCGGATCGAGTAGGCTAGAAGTTGTCGGTCAAGAGAAAAAATAGCATGAAATAATTGGATTATTAACATAATTAATTTACAGAAACAAGAGAACAAAAGATGAGGATGTAGCAGTTGGATGACAGTGGTGACCAAGCTGTCACTCATATGATTCTCCATCTAATATCATCTATCAAATGATGTTGCCATCAACGTATCCTAAAATTATTTTGATATTTTTTCAAACATATAGAAAGAATTTTACTACTTTCCCTTTTTATAGTCTTAATTAACTATCTCTAAAGATTTTATCTAGTAATCATTTAATATCTCCACCTACCAACTATTCTCCTTTTCCCATTGTCCTTTTTAACGGAAAAAAAAAAAAAAAAAAA
>VBRH01000149.1:79337-92358 GCA_014578085.1 Cardamine resedifolia
AAAAAAAAAAAAAAAAAAAGAGGAAAAAGAGGGTAAATAAATGTCTTGATATTATGACAAGAGTGGCTGAGTGAGTTACACACACATCTTTCCATATATTAATCCACGCAAAGGTCAAAAGGACTAATACATGACGATTAGTTTACACAATTTGCCAAATAATTTGATCATACAATTTATTCAAACTGATTATATTTTCACATGCAAATGCGATCATCCGAATTTGATCGAGCACGGAAAACAAAAATCTTGTAGCATTGCCAGTTATGTATAAAAACACAATGTTGAGTCATTTATTGCATACGGACGATAAAGGCAAAATAAATTAGAGAACAACGAGACTCAGTGAGAAACTCAAATCGAACATGTTGTATCGGTTCTGCTCGAGTTTGGTTAGAAGAATCCAGTCCAGATCATGAACCACATTCTTTCTCTAGCTCACGGTAAAATAACCTACCTAAATCACTAACGAAGTAACGATACTCAGATAACCAACATCCTCCACAATCCTATATAATATCCGGAGGGAACTGAACCGGTTAATTACTGGACGCCGGACAATTTAGCCCAATCCACAAATTGCATACCGCCATATACATTGTTAGCAAACCGGACTCCCACCGTGAATGCCATGGCGACCACAGGGATGCGTTTGGCTGCTGCAGAACCTTCCACAACGCGTTCAAGGCCGTTGACGATTTGGTAACGTGCATTAGAAGATAAGCCTAGGAACACACCTGCTCAAGAACACAACACAGTGAAGAGAGTGAGAATCTGTGTAATCAACACTTCAGGTTTGTCTCTGAGTTTTTCAATTGAATTACCATCTTCCTAGAACTGGAATCTAATATTGCAATCAACAGGAAGAATATAACTTCACCGAGAAATGTAAGCATAATCGATTCTTGGTACATTAGCAATTCAGGTTCTTTACTTTCTAAGGTAACGTAAACCCGGTTAGCTGATGAACCGGAACAAGAACTCGGAAAAATAGTATACAACACAATATTGACGGATCAAGATTTCAGTTTTCATTCAACATCAGAGGAAAAAAGCTTCAATGTTTCTACAGAACAAAGTTCGAGATCAAAAGTAAAACTTACCCCAGAGAGCAGCGCTTTCGAAAAGAGGTGGAATAGGGATGTCTTCTTCTGATTTCTTTACACTCCTGTTGACATTGAAACCCAAATTTTAGTGTAGAACAGTTTTTAGACATTCAAGTGTCTCAATCAAAATCATATAAAATCTGGGAGAAACTCAGAATATTCATTTCATGATTGAGAAATAATACCGTTTTGCCGTCATGATCAGGTTTGCAATTCCCTGACCGACGAGACCGCAGCTGAATCCAACCGACCCATACAAGAGGCCCTGGATGAAGAATCACATCGATTAATCAAACCAAAGGTATGGAAGATCCAAATATAACATTAAAGCAAAATTTCTACTCCATACCTTGTAGAAGAAAGTTGCAATGCGCTGATTAACCGAGAATTTACAACCTGGTCTTTCAGCTTCAAAAACACTTCACAAGTACACACACAAAAAAAAAACAAATCTTAAGTACATCTGATCCCGAACATACAGCAAACTCGATAGGTATTTAGTGGGAAGAGTTAAACCCATTTGTCCATTACATGGAGCCAAAAGTGAAGAAAAAGAGAGGCAGACAATGACAATCTTACCTGCTAGGAAGGGCTGCACAAGCACGTTTAAGGTCCTTAAATAAACCTGTAGTTGATGCCACAGATGGCTTCCCGATACGTGCATAGGGAGCCAAAAGTCCAACCAATGCAACATCAACGACAAGACCAACCAAAAGATCAGCTGCATACAACTCAAACTCTGACCAGAAATCTTCCCCTCTCTTCTGTACTTCTGCAAATGTTGCACAGCAAGAATCTATGGCTATCTGCATTAAATCCATAAAACAAGATCTTTACATCAAATTCTTAGACACAATCCTTATTAAATGTGGTCCGATGTTAATACTAAAGAGAACAATAAAGCTTAATCTTTTGACAAACCTCAGTTCCAACTTTGAAGAGAAATGAAGGATCTGCAAGCATTCTGTTCCGTAGCATTGCGCATGACCTCATCAGATACCCAAGTGGCCAAACAGAACCCTGCAAGTATTTTCATACTCAAAAAATATTAAATCATCATACAAAAACAATCAAAATCAGAATCATTCTCCATTTTCTCCGAAAGCAAAAACCTGTAAATCGAGGTAACGAAGAAGAAACAGTTTCCGAATCCCCACAGATTTCGCAGCCTCCAACATATCCTCCGGTAACGTAATCCCTCTACGTTCTGTCTCTTTCATAACTTCTTCAAACTTCAGTATCGGACCAAACTCCTTCTCCTCTGCTTTATCTGCTTCATCCTCTCCATCATCGCCTTCTCCATCTCCTCCTCCATTACCATTATTTCCACCGCCGTCGTTATTTCCATTCTCATCGCCGCCACTACCATCGCCACCGTCACAATCAAGTTCCGGCTCCAAATCGCTTAAAGTCTCATCCTTTACGCCACTATAAGCCCAGTCTGGTACCGATCTACCAGAGATCTCCCCTGTAACCACATCCGATCCAACGCATCGGATTCTCAAATTCCGAGAAGACAGCTCCGAATTCAAATGGATCCGTCTAGATTCAATACCAGGGCTTCTACGGAAACAAATCGATCTAATTTCAAACCTTTGACCGGCTCTGCATTGCTCTACACTATTGAACACATCGTTAGAGAATTTTGAAATGTGGGAAATTTTGAGGGAAATTGACATTAGCCTATGTCAAAATTCTCGACTTTCTATGATCTGCGAATGAAAAATCAAATAAGATGCTTAAAAGCTTCAAATGTCTGGAATTTTGGAGTAAAGACGAAGAAGACGGAGTTATATATGCTATGCGTTTAATCAGTTGGTGGAGGTTTAAGGGTTTTGAACACACTCTTGCCTTAATGGGAGACGAGACGAGACGAACAAGGCGGAGAGAATGATCAAGTACGGTCGTGTCTACAGAAAGCTTAACAAGTGGCGATATGGAATTGGTTACTAAGATTCGGTTAGACAAAAATGAAAGAGAATATACTCTTCTCATTTATACTAGTTTTTAATCAGAACCGGCCCAACTGTGTAAAGCAGTAGTACTCAAGCTCGGCCCAATGATTGATATGCAACATTTCTCACATTAAAAGGTAAAAAGATAAAATATTTTTACTACCACTAAAAAAGCATAGGGGAGCTCATCCACTTGAGGTACCTGAGTTTGAAAGAGACAAACTTGTCTGTGTTACCGTCTTCTCTGGGGAATCTAGAGCTGTTGGTTTATTTGGATTTAGAGATTTATGAGACAATGGTTCACATACCAAATGTCTTAAAGAAGATGAAGAAGCTGAGATATCTTATGTTACCCGATGAACTAAGCAATAAAACGAAGTTGGAGTTAGGTGATTTAGTGAAGTTGGAGACCCTCAAGAACTTCTCAGTAAAGCACAGTAGCCTCCGAATCCGATAACCCTGGAGAGGAAGTTTTACCTTTGTCCCTCGATGCATCACTGAAACAGTTGGAGGAGTTGATGTTGTACAACAAAAGAAAAAGCCAGGCCCAACCAGTGAAGATCGATGCAGGAGCCTATGTTGCAGGTTTTCTAAGACTCAACCAGTTAAGGTTAGATATAAAGATAGAGAAGTTACCTAGTGAACTTCAATTCCCTGCCCGTATCGCCTCTGTTTCATTATCCTCTTGTGACCTACCAGAGGATCCAATGCCAGTTCTTGAGAAGCTACACAACTTGAAGATTCGTAGTCTAGAAGTGAATGATTTGGTCTGCTCAAAAGCTGGCTTCCCTGAATTGCATACTCTAGAGTTTTCGATACTTGATAACCTTGAAGAGTGGGGCGTAGAAGAAGAGTCAATGCCGTGTCTTTGTCATTTAGAGATCAACGACTGTAGAAAGTTGAAGAGTCTTCCTGATGGATTAAGATACATCACTTCTTTAGAGGAGCTAAGAGTAGGAATGTAGGATGGATGGAGAATGAATTCAAGGATAAGTTAATCCAAGGAGGAGAAGATTATTACAAAATACAACATATGTATCTTATGTTGTGTTTTACAATTGCGAGGACGAATAATTAAGAAACAAAGTACAACAACAATGATCAACATTAGGTTCTAATGACACTTGTTTCAAAGTGTAAGCTTTTTCTTCTTTTGTTGCAGGGTATAACAAGTTAAGATATTTTGCTGATAAAAGAAGATGAGAATTAGTAACGAATGCGTAAAGCAATAATAGTAAACTCTAAATTTGTAATAAAGTCACAAGTATAGTGAACTATGAAGAGTAGTGTTTACAGGTACATAATATTCTCAATATGACCTGGAAACACACAAAATCCTACGAGGATGCTTACCAATCCCATGGATAAGTCTAAACTCACGATCCGCGATTCCTTCCACTTGCGCATTTCTGAAACTCTCTTTGATCGGATCGTAATAGAAAACAGAGAAAGGCTTAGATGATTCTAACTTATGATAAACCAACATAACTTCTCCGGTATGAATCTCTCCCGGAGACGTTAATCTCTTGTCCCTAAATAAATCTCCCCATTCACTAGGCACATCACAAGCCATATAATTCCAACATTCCTCTTTCTCTTGAAGCCAAAGACGCATCTCACAGAAGTAATCATACTCTATTCCTCCTATTTTTCCTTGGTGGTTTAATTTATAAGAGTCCAACGATAAACATTTACGAATTCGTCTTTCTGTGTATGAATAAACTCAATCTTCTCTGTTCTTACATCGAATCTAGCTAACCTTTTGTGTCCAATTCCTCCATAGTATATAGCACCATCGATACATACTCCTCCTTTGATACCAGTGTAAGGATCTCCAGTGACGTCAATATTTCTCCACTCTTGTTCTTGAGATCTCAGTGTGAAAACGAAATGCTCCTGTTTGATATCTTTGTGACTAGAGTCGTAACCATCGAACATCATCACACACAACACTTTGTATTGGTCTTCCACTGGATCGAACCTAGACGTACGAACACGTCTCTTCCGTTTGGTTCAACATCTGGTAGTTTCACTATTTTTCTAGTGGTGGGATTACAAACCGCGATCGATGAGCCACGTAAGCAGCAGACGAAGCCGTTGACGGGACGAGATCTGATGTAGTAGACGAGATCTGAGATCGTCATGTCTTGTCTGGCGATGACTGTGGAGGATTTGTCGTCGACGTCCTCGTTGTTGTCGTGTTCAGGAGCTGAGAAGATGAAACGCTTCCGGGAATCGAAGTGTTTGAAGGTAAAAAGGAGACGAGGCTTAGTTCTTGATCGAGTCAGGAACGAGTCGACGAAATCTTTACTGCGGATGATTGAGAACCAGAGCTTTGACACGGATTGGAATCGGATGATGGATTTCGAAGGAAGTCTCGAAAGTGAGGTCAAGAGGAATGGTTGTTCTGGAGTTTCCGGCGTGATCTAGGTTACGTGGGTGAGAAGGTTGTGAATCTTCTTCCATGGCTGCTTGGTAGTGATGAGCCCTAGAAACACAAAAACCCTAGACAAAGCACTTTACTTATATATGATCTTAAGCATATAATCTTACAGATTACAGAAACACCTTTAAATAACACTCAAATAAAAATAAATTATAAACCTACCATACTTTAAAAAATATTAAAATTAGCTGAAGAAATTAATGACATATTCATTCAAATTTCAATAAACTGTCACCATCATCAATACCATTAGCAACCTACTCAACATTCTTTACTTTTTGTATATATCTATTCATGAGATTCACTTTTCTCAAATCAAGTAATGTGCTCTTCTCTTTGTACATTCTTTTTGCATAGACGGTGTTTTCAAGTTGTTCTTCACCCAAGCTTTTCTGATAGAGTTGCCACGAGATCTTCCCGAGCTTTCTCTAAGGCACTTGGGAGATTTTCGGGCTTTCTGCCGCCTGCTTGAGCGAAATTGGGCTTTCCACCTCCTCCTCCGCCACACAGCTTAGCTATGGAGCCAATGAATTTCCCTGCTTGAACTCCTAGAGACACTACTCCAGGACTAAATGCAGCCACTAAACTAACTTTGTCTTTGTCCGGAGATGATCCTAGTACCACAGCGACAGGATCTTCCAACATGCTTACCATATGCTCTGCTGCACTCTTTAATGAGTCAGCATCAGTGTCATCCATCGACTCAACGAGCACTCTAAAAGAAATTAAACATTCACAGGAAGAAATTTAGTAGAAATTATAGAGTTAGATCATCCTGTGTCAATTCTTCTGAACAAAGTTATCATATAATCCATTTTAGTAGGAAACAATTACCTTATTGTCTGTGAAGTTCCTACAGTAAATGCTTTGCTTGATATGACAGATGCTTTATAGACCGCTGCTTTTGAACGCAAGTCTGAGGCTTCTTTTCTAGCGGCACGCAGTTCCTCTAGAAGATTCTCTACTCTGTTTGTAACATCCTCTGCTTTTACCTTCAGATTAAACCATACAACAATTGGTTATGTCAAAAGCAACTACTACCTTGAGAGCAGCAAATATGTTAATAATACTTCGGAGACATGTTATCTTTTTTTTTTTTTGGGTAGCTTGTTTGTTTCAGTTACCTTGAGAGTCGAGCATAGACGTGTCATTTGAGAATCCCGTGAGTTTATGTATTCAATGAATGCTTCACCTGCAACCGCTTCGATACGCCTGATTCCAGAAGCAATGCCCTGTTCTGAGATTATTTTGAAGGCTCGTATTTCTGCAGTATTGCCAACATGAGTGCCACCACAAAGTTCCATGGAGACACCAGGAACTTCTACTACACGAACCTGCAATTGATGTCCTCTTAGTTAACCAAATCAACTTATAATCAAAATGTAATATTTCATACTAATGTTGTTCTCATAATTTCAGGCTTTATGAAGCTGCTTGATTAGTGTCTCGACGTTTCCAGAGCCAATCAAATCTTTGACTTGTTGATAATGACATCTCTCTTACCTCGTTTTCATCATATTTTTCGCCAAACATTGCAATGGCTCCAGCACGTTTTGCATCAGCAAGAGGAAGGACTTTTGTTTCAAGACGTGTAGCATCCCCAATCCACTTATTGATCAGGCATTCAATTTCCTCAAGCTCATTATCATGCAGGGACCGATTAAAATTGAAATCGAATCTGAGGCGGTCAAAAGCTACTAATGAACCAGCCTGTGATGTTTCTTGTCCTACTACTTTCTTAAGTGCCGATTGCAGCAAATGAGTGGCCGTATGGTGAACCTGGAAAGTTGACAAAAAGGATCAAGAACTTGAAAAGGAAAGTGGTAGTTGGGATATTGAGACGCAAGATGACATTCAAACGCACCTTTGCTCTTTGCCTCAGGTCTTCGTCTACTGCTGCTTCCACCTCCTTGCCAACTTCCAGAGCTCCACTTTTTACAGTGCCCTTGTGAACAAAAAATTTCTGAGACTTCTGCACATCGCTTACCTCAACAACAGCATTGTCTTGGTTCCCATCACTGTTAACATAAAGAAAACCATGATCTCCAATTTGACCTCCTGATTCAGCATAGAACGGTGTTCTGTCCAGCAGAATCTCTACGTCACTACCTTCAGAAACCCTTATCACAGGCTTCCCATCCACCAAAAGACTTTTCACAATAGCACGAGCAGAGAGACTGTCATATCCAAGGAACTCAGTGTCTGCAATATTTTTCGTGATGTCAGCATCGTCTTCAACTGTCAGTTTTACAACATTGTGAGCAGCTTGAGATTGACGTCTTTGATTCTCCATTTCCACTTCAAAACCATTCATATCTATACTGACTCCACGTTCTTCAGCAACTTCTGCGGTTATCTCCACAGGGAAGCCGTATGTGTCATACAGAAGAAACGCATCTTTACCAGATAGAAAAGGCCTAGTTTCAGTTTTATCAGCCATTGACAGGGCATCGTTAAGCTTTTGGTCAAGCAACTTTTCTCCTCTTTCCAGAGTTTTCTTAAAGTGAAGTTCCTCTTTCATAATCTCCGCAATGATGCGTGGGGACTTTAGTTTTACATCTGAATCAATATAAGTGCTCAATTCAATCACTTTTTCAGCAACTGTTGGCAAGAATGCTCCCATCAGATTACCTTTTCCATCTCCATTTATTCCAAGAGACTTCCCCTTCCGAACAGCCCTTCTTATCAACCTCCTTACTACATAACCTCGGCCAATATTTGAAGGCCCGACACCATCTGATATAAGATAGACAATTGCCCGAATGTGATCTGCAATCACTTTTAGACTTATCTTTGCCTGGTCATTTGCAGAGTTGTATGAGATATTAGCCAACTCTGAGACCTTTGCAATGATGGGATATATCAAATCTGTCTCGTAGTTGTTTGGAACCTTCTGAAGGATTTGAGCTATGCGTTCCAGACCAAGACCAGTGTCTATATTCTTCTGTTTCAAGGGCTCAAGCAATCCATTTTCCGTCTTGTTATACTGCATGAAAACCAAATTATAGAACTCAATAAATCTAGTATCATCCCCAAGATCAACATCATCATCACAACCTCTCTCAGGATAGAAGTCATAGTATAACTCTGAGCATGGACCACAAGGACCAGTTGGTCCACTGGTCCAAAAGTTGTCAGCTTCACCCATTCTCTTTATCCGCTCAACAGGCACACCAACTTCATTCTTCCATATTTCGAAAGCTTCATCATCGTCTTCGTAAATACTAACCCAAACTCTATTAGCAGGTAGTCCAAAGTCTATAGTTGATAGCTCCCATGCCCATCTTATCGCTTCTTTCTTGAAGTAATCACCAAAACTAAAGTTCCCAAGCATCTCAAAGAAGGTATGATGCCTGGCTGTTCTTCCAACATTCTCCAAATCATTTGTACGTATGCACCTTTGTGCAGTTGCTGCACAAGGAACCTGTCTAGGTACCTGCAACATATTTAAGAAATCCACCAATATAAATTATCTTCAAGTCTAATGTGGTAAAACAGAACTGTTTTGGCTTGGATTATATTAATACCTTTCCAAGGAAGATAGGCTTAAACTGAAGCATTCCAGCAATTGTTAATAAGACAGTAGGATCTTCTGGTACAAGAGACGCACTTGGAAGCACCTTATGCCCACGAGAGGCATAGAATTCAAGAAACCGCCGCCGTATTGAATCTCCACTAACATCCTTGGACTGATAATCTTCCCTAGCGTCCTCAGACACAGGCTGTACTGATACTAAATTCCACATAGTAAAGATATGTCAGTCCCCCAAATTCAATGCTGATAAAAAATGTTGACATACCAAAATACATAGTCCTAAAAATAGAAATGGAAGAAACAAACACAACAAATAATGTGGAAACATAAAGTGCAAAACCTGATGAGCTCTTAGCAATAATCTGAGCTGATTGAGTTGATCTGGGCAGCAATATAGCAGGAGAAACACCCACAGAGGTTCTGGTAACAAAACCTGCATACACCAGTATCAATAACTAATGCCAACATGACCGAGAAACTCGCATAGAATACTGAAATCGAAGCAAATAAGAAGAGAATAAACAAAGCTCAAGAACTTTATTTATCAATCAAATTGAAATTGAGTGCTTTCAAACAAGTTATATCGAAAACTGATATTAAAAATTATTACTTCAGAGATGATGACAATTTCATGGATACTCTCTCCTAAAAAAAACCCGAATTTGGAAATGTCTCTGCTTCACCGGAAAACAAAAACCCAGAATTCAATTTCATCAATTAGACAAGCTCTCGTGCAAAGTTATGGTTTTTAAGCAACAAAACGTATACAATTACATCCCCACTAATCTAGGTTAAGTTTTCTACTAGCTGTGCATTACGTTTATCAAGCTCTGCACTTAATGCCGATAACACATTGAGATCGATTCGAAAAAAAGGAGAGAACTTACGTTTAGAAACGAAAAAACAAGAGGGATGCGAAATCACGAATGGTCTAAGAGAAAAATCGAAGAGATTTACTGTGGAGAAATTCATCGAGAGTATATTGAGTGGCAAGTTTCAGAGCGAAGAAGAAGACACTCAAATATGGTGGTCTTGAAACATTTTATCCACTTGTTTTTGTCTATAAGATTTATAATTGTTTTTTTTAAACTCGTTTAAAAGGTTTTAGGAATCTGTGATTACCTTCATTAGTGGTGGAGATTGTTTTATCTCCGATTGTAGGAGGAGACTCGAGAGAGACCTTCTTAAAGATTTTTCTTCTTGTTGTTGCTGCTAAAGTTCTAGGAGCATTTTTTTTTTTTTTTTTATTAAATGTTCTAGGAGAAAGTTTTCAGAATTGTCGGAATTGAAAAAGAATTTAAACCAAATCAAACTTTTACTAATTAAACTCGAAAACAAATCATAAAAACGAATAATTAAAGTCAAATCACTGCTCAGTAAAAACTACATTGTGGAAGAAATAAAATTGAAAACAAATCATATACATAATACACGAATCATTAAACTCAAAACTAAATAAAAAACAAAGAAGTAGAGATACTAATCTCTCAAAAAATTAATAATTGAGTTTGAGCTTAAATTTTTTAAAATATTATAAATTTATAACAATGGTATGCAAAAACACTTGGAATTCGTACCTATTTATAACAATTTATGAAAACTAATTACAAATCTAATTACCATGATTCCTGAAAATAATTAAATTAAATCTACATTACAAGATTTTGAATATATCTGAATATTTTGCAGTGGAATGATGAATCATATTGTTTCAAGATTTTAACATCTTAAGTGTTGTACATGTTGATTCGTATCATTTTAGTATCGACTTTTTAAACTCATAAATTATAAGCGGTCTCTTGAAAACATTATAATGTTTACTAATCTTATAATGTTTGTTTCCGGTAGAAGAAGTAAGTTGGGAGCGAATTTTATACACCGGTGTACATAAATCGTATTAAGACGTCTGAGAGTTTGGGAAAGACAAGTGTTGGAAACAAATAAATGGCTCACATAAATGTTGTCAAAGTTAAATCAATGCCCGACTCTCGCAACTACTTTCTTTCAATGTCTCTCTCTGCTAAGTGTTTACACTTTTTTCTCAGGCTATTAACAGAGACACATCAATGTGTTATGTGCATGCACTACTAATCATAATATTTATAAACATTTGAGTCCACCTAATTCTATTATACATTATTTAATACAATCTCCATTGTTCTACTATATAAACACCCTTTGCATGCCAAACTACTTACACACTCATGTTACCCGTATAAGCATCAAAAGCATAAAATACATCAACATAATCATTATAATCTTCATCTTTTTGAATAGAAAAATGATGGGTTTCTCTCGAGAGTTGGTGGGATTTTGGTTAAATAATCTTTATGTGGTAGTTGGGTCTATAATGGTTCTTGAGGTAATGCTGGTGATGGAGGCACAGCCACTGGTTCCATCGATGTTCATATTTGGTGATTCGGTGGTTGATGTGGGCAACAACAATCATATCTACACAATCGTTAAAGCTAATTTCCCTCCTTATGGAAGAGATTTCACAACCCATACACCCACCGGACGATTCTGTAATGGAAAATTAGCTACTGACTTCACCGGTACTTTTCTCTTTTCTTCCTCATTTATTTGAGTAATATATAATATATAGTGACATAGATACAACATGATATATATACATGCATGCGTATATATATACATACATCACACATCCATTAAACTAAATAAACTTTTGAACAGCCTATACATACATCATAGTACTATGGTGTACTCAAAGATGAAATGATCTAGGAGGCATTTCTGTGATTCGATGAAGAACAATTTAGTTGATTCCTGAGAGTAATTTTTTACATGCACCTACATTGATGTGAACTTAAGATTAAAAGCCATGACTTGATGATGATTTCTTCAACTTATATAGAGTAACAAAAAACAACTTATTATTGCTACTAGATTGTTGCCATGGGAATAATTTATTGAAATGAAATATGAAGCAAACAATGTACATGCAAAAGGTCGAAATTTGTGCATACACATATGTGCTAACTGTGATAAATTTTCCTTTTTTTTGTTAATTACTCAATGAAATAACTAAATTTTAGTTATGTGTGTTTATTCAGCTGAGAATCTTGGGTTCACATCATACCCACAAGCTTATCTAAGCAAAAAGGCAAAAGGCAAAAACCTTTTGATTGGAGCAAACTTTGCATCTGCTGCCTCTGGTTATTACGATGGCACATCCAAGCTCTACGTTAGTACCATTTTCATCTAACAAATAGATAACAATTTTAATCATTAAAAAGGTCTTCTTAAACTTAATTTAATTTGATGATTATGAAGAGTGCAATATCGTTGGCGCAACAGCTGGAACATTACAAAGACTACATAAGCCAAATCCAAGAAATCGCAGTCTCAAACAATGCAAACGCAAGTACCATAATCTCCAATGGTATATATATCGTCAGCGCAGGAAGCAGTGACTTCATACAAAACTACTATATAAACCCTCTTCTCTACAAAGAACAAACACCTGACGACTTCTCCGATCTCCTTATCCTTTCCTACTCCAGTTTCATTCAGGTTATTTTCTCCTTATTTTTGTTTGTTTAGATGATGCGTAAATGAGAAATCTAGTATATTGATTTGAGCAATATCATAAACACGTTAAAGAAACTTGATTATAACATTTCTGTTTTGGGGGAATCGTAGAATTTATATTCGTTAGGAGCAAGAAGGATCGGAGTGACAACGCTTCCGCCACTGGGATGTTTACCGGCGGCCATTACTGTGGCGGGTCTACATGAAGGTGGATGCTCGGAGAAGCTTAACAACGATGCAATCTCCTTCAACAGTAAACTCAATACGACGTCGCAAGATCTCAAGAGAAACCTCATTGGACTCAATCTAGTAGTCTTTGATATCTATCAGCCTCTCTATGATCTCGCCACAAGACCATCAGAATTTGGTATTTGCTTTAAAATATATATATATATATATATATATATATATATATTTTAAAGCATAA
>VBRH01000149.1:97218-110310 GCA_014578085.1 Cardamine resedifolia
AAAAAAGGAGAAAGATTAGACTGTAGATGGTTCGGAAATATTTGAGAAGGGATAAAGGCATATTTGATAATTTCTTTCAAAATTATTTTAATATGTAAATATACACATTGGATATTGTTTTGATATCTAAATTTATCCTTAAGCTAAAAACCAACAAAGAATCTCTCCATGACCAAAGCTTCCTTCTACCACCACCACCAACAACAATGGCGTTAACTCCATCTTCCTCTACATTCACTCCTCTCTTCAATTCCTCCGATCACTCTTCGTCTCCTTCTCCATCTCTTCATTTTCTTCTTCCCGGATCAGGATGTCCTTCTTCTCCTGCCTTTTCTCTCCAGTTATCGGCGCTGAATAGAACTCCGATCTACTTTGAAGCACTGAAGGTTTTGTCGAGATCGAAATGTTTAGCGAAGTCTCCTACAACCGCCGAAGACTTCGTCGGCGATTACGAATCCCTAAACGTTAGCGACGATGATGTTAGTGACAGTAGTAGCGGTGATGGAGATAACGGAGGAAGAGAAGATCCAAAGAAGATCATTTCTTCTTCTTCTTCTTCTTCTCCAAGTGATTCTACTTCGCTGGGAATTCGTGAGCCTGTTTATGAGGTTTCATGATTCTCCTTCTCTGATCGTTTTTGCTAATTCTAGTAAATTTCTGATCAATCGCAAAGACTGAGCTATTCAGCTTAAGGAAATTATATTGCATGTTCATATTATCATCATCATCATCATCATATATAGGATTCTGATTGAATTGATTATATATGCATCGTTGCTCACATTTAGATTTGAAGGAAGCTCTGTTACTTAAATCTGAAAGCTGTGGTTGAAGCAACCACAGTCATCAAATTTCTGACTTATGTCTGCTACAAAATTAGGTTGTGGAAGTGAAGGCGACTGGGGCAGTATCTACAAGGAAGATTAACAGACGACAGCTGCTCAAATCCAGTGGTGAGTCTAACATCTTTCTTTCTTCGACTTGAATGAGCTAAAGTTTAATATCTACAAATCTACAGATGCGATCGCTATATAGTATATACCTTTTGATATGTCTACTCTTTTTATCAGGTCTTCGCCCAAGAGATATCCGAAGTGTTGATCCTTCATTGTTTATGACAAACTCAGTGCCATCTCTATTGGTAAACAAGATTAGATAGATTTCTTTACCAAACCTCAAAAATGGAGTTGAAGTTTTCATCTCTACCTCATCATTTCGTATTTTTTTTTTCTATATGACAATGATGAAACCTTTTCTTACCTGTTATTTAGGTCCGTGAACATGCGATTCTGCTGAATTTGGGCTCCTTGCGAGCAATAGCAATGCGAGATCGTGTCCTTATATTTGATTATAACCGGTAATCTTGGTCGCAGTACATCTCTTTTTTTGTCAGATCATTCACTCTATTTTTAAGCATTGCTGATGTCAGTCGAAAATATCTTCAGAAGAGGAGGAAGGGCTTTTGTAGATACATTGATGCCTCGGCTTAACCCAAGAAGTATGAATGGAGGACCCTCTATGCCATTTGAACTCGAGGTTCGTTTGGCTCTTAAATAACTTGTTGGGATGATGATTTATTTATTTTAGTTATTGTAGTGGCAATGAGGAAATATATGTCTTGTACACAGACCAAAAGTTTATGAAAATCATCTTTTCAGCCCTGCATAACTTGCATTCGTAATAATTCCTATCATTTTGATGTTTGAATTTCATTACTATGGCTTTGTTGAAGGTTGTTGAATCGGCGCTGATCTCAAGGATACAACGATTAGAGCAAAGGCTTATGGACATAGAACCCCGTGTGAGTATAAAAGCTAGTGAGTATATTTCAGTTAGATCTTCTTCTCTTTGACTGCTGGACTATGACGTCTCCATGACTCAGATTGCTTCTTGTACTTCAAAAAGAAACTGATTGTGCTATAGAGGCTGAAAATGTCATTTTCGATATGCAAAATGCATTTTTATTTTGATATAAGTTTGAGTGCTGGATCACATTGAACTGAGCATGGGATGAAAGAGCTGAGCATGATATCCTTTATACGTTCTGACATTAAACACTGTAAGAATAGCTTTTTAACATCATTCCATTTGGTCTTAATTTTCATATTTGTGCCATTTGGTTCAGGTCCAAGCTCTTCTTGAGGTTTTGCCCAACCGCTTAACTGCTGATATACTGGAGGAACTTCGTATTAGCAAACAAAGACTGGTAAGCTTCATTTAGTTGTTTATATATGTATCTTATTGATTCAGTTGTTCGTTTCAGAGAACTCAATGTTCGTTCCTTTGCTTTGTATTTTTCTTTATACGCTTTTGGAAGGTTGAATTGGGCTCAAGAGCTGGAGCTCTAAGAGAAATGCTCCTGGATCTTTTAGAGGATCCCCATGAAATACGCCGCATTTGCATCATGGGAAGAAATTGCACACTTAGAAGAGGAGACGACGATATGGAGTGTACGTTGCCCTCAGATAAGCAGATTGCTGAGGGTAAGACTGCAAACATTTCCTCTGTGGATATTCACTATAAACACGTGAATTAATGGAAATCCATTTTCTTTGTCTGGTTCCTTGCAGAAGAAGAGGAGGAAATCGAAATGCTCTTGGAGAACTATCTGCAGAGGTCTTGACTTTTACTTTTGGAGCAGACTGATATGTTATGTAGTGAAACTCTATGGCTTCGTATGTGCAGATGTGAGTCATGCCATGGACAAGCAGAAAGACTTCTGGATTCTGCAAAGGAAATGGAAGACTCAATTGCTGTCAATTTAAGGTTTGGAAGATAACACAAACACTCCTTTCGCTTTAAATGATTAGGCACTATTACCATGATCCATTGTTTGTTGTTTTACTAGTTCTCGGAGGCTCGAGGTCAGCAGATTCGAGCTGCTTCTTCAGGTCGGTACATTTTGTGTTGCAGTTGGTGCTCTCGTCGCAGGTACATTCACAAGCTGTTTAAGATTTGCTTCTTTTATTTGCATTTAAACTACTAACTACCAAGATTGAACTTAATGTCTGCATTCAACATTCCGCACATGCTATTTGAATTTAACTACAAAGAAGCATTGCCCGATGAAGATCAACTCAACGCCAACAATTCTTATTTTTCCCCTGTCATTGTAAAGGGCTAATACCTTTTCTTTCGGGTGCGTGCAGGTATATTCGGCATGAACTTGAGGTCCTATCTTGAAGAACAAGCTGTAAGACACAAACCCTAATCAAGTAACCACATATTTACAATCATTGTGCCATCATTTTACCATTAACATCTCGGTTTTTTGCAGTGTGCATTCTGGCTAACAACAGGTGGAATCCTCATAGGCGCTGCAATCGGCTTCTTCCTCATGTATTCCTATCTCAGTAAACGCAAAATATTTTAAACCTTCAAATGCTAAAAAACTGTGATAAAAGAGGTAAACCCGTCTTCTCTTCTTCCCCTTTCTGTTTCCTTAAAAATGAGAAAGGGAGCTCAAAATGATCGTAGTATACATTACAGGTGAAAATCCGTGAAGAAAGAGATTTCATCACATATTTATGGCATTAGGCCCCTTACTAGTGTACTTAGAGAACGGTGAGTTCATAAAATGTCTTGATATATTATTTATTGTGTGAGCTCCATTGAACTCCGAGACAGACTTGTGTAGTTGTGTGCTATGTCCTCTGCACTATTTGTTAGTGTTAAATCAATGTATCATCTTACTTGGTCGAAAGCAAATAAAATTTCAAATATTTTGTTTTCAAGAGTGAAGGGAGAAAACAATACAGTATCTAACTCTTTAATTCCCAGATACACGATTCAGGAGACAAATGCAAAACTTTCTTCGGGGATTCTTTTTTCTTAGGTGCGAAGATCACGAGCAGAATGACGACCTTCTCTTGCTGAGGTCTTTTGTTCTGAGCCATCAATGGCGATATTCCCAACAGCAATCTCCATCGCTTCCCTCTCATCCTTTTCCTTTGTTTTTTTCTCATCTGTTGCTTCTTCTTCTTTGGGTTTTTGTGGACTCGTTGACAGGTTCAGTGATCTAGGGACCGGATTCATCCATGGGTGCATTAGGCACTTAGCAGCCGTCGGTCTTTTCTCAGGTACAAATTCAAGAATGGGACTGATGAAATCTTGCATAGCAATTGCGTCTTCTTCACTAAAATCATATTTATCTGTTAAGACCTTGCTAAGTGGCCAAAACCGTAACCGCCTGATGTGCCTTAGCTCACCCTGTCGGTTGAAGAAGTCCCGCGAATAGCGTCCACCTAATGCAATCTGCACCAAAAATCCCCATTAAAAGAGAGCAATTCCTGTCTATAAACAATACTGATGGATAAGAAAACACTTATTCTCAGATTTACCTTCCGTGGCATCATCCCAAGAAGCTCCATCATCAATGCCAAGTGATCCTGAAACCAAAGTCCATTAGCTTTAAGCTCTATTGAATACCCACGAAGTGAAAGGATTTGAGTTTTTCAACAGAAGATGAGAAAGGAAGTAAACTAGTAAAGAGATATATACCTCATCACGCTCAAAGTTTTCACCACTGTGAGGATCAAATAGAACATCTCCTGTTGCTAGCTCAAAACAAATACAAGCAAATGACCACATATCTGCCGAGGTTGAGTATTTTGAGCCGAGAATAACCTCAGGACACCGGTACTGTCTTGTCTGAATATCGCTCGTAAACTGTTTATAAGTCCAACAAGCATTTCCAAAATCCACCAACTTACATTCCCGATCAACATCTGCCAGTAACTTCTGCCTCGTGGATCGACTTCCTCTCCTATTCCCCCGACTCTTTTGACTAACATTCTCTGCGTCTTCTCCTCTCTCACAACTCTCTTCCGACCTCTCCACAGTTGAATCATCGGTTGGTCTTGCCTCAGAGTTAGAATCTCTCTCATTCTCCTCCAAACCTTCCTCACCACCACATCCTTCAACTATAACCTTCTTAGATTTCTTACGAATCTTCTTTTTCTGATTCTTAGTCAAATCCGCACTGTACGTGTAACTCTTAGGTTTCTCTTTGTCCGCCTCTCTCTCAGGAACAGCCTTATCCTTACTAGTTGGAAGAACAAGCGGGCTACCCGATCTCCTCGCATCTGCTTCAGGGTCAATGGTGGAACAAAGCAGAATATTCTCCGGCTTGATATCAGTATGTATAATATTAAGTTCACGGTGAAGATAATCCAAACCAAGTAAAATATGAAAACAAAGCTCCTTAACCATAGGAAGAGGAACCCCTCTGTAATCACTATACTTAATAACGGACAAGAGATTATCTCCTAAATACTCAAAAACCATACAAACATGTTGACCATTAGGACCAGCATGCTTGAAATGATCAAGAAGCTTCACTACACACTTCTTATCTTCCACATCAGCTTCCGCAATCTGTTTCAAGATTTTTACCTCGTCCATGGCTGCCTCAGTGTAATGCTGAGCACTCTTCTGGATTTTCAAAGCTACATATCTCTACACAAAGGGACAAGATTCAAATCAACATCCATAAGCTTTCTAACTACAAAGAACATCAACATTCACATCAAGCTCTATAGCTCAATCTTAACAATGCAATTCATAAAAACCCTAAATTGATTCTCTGACTTACAGATTTTTGAGTGTCCCAAGCGAGCCAGACAGTGGAGAAATGTCCCCAACCAAGCTTACTCTGAACAACATAAGAACCATTCTTAAAAGTATCACCGACTCGAACCGTATGGTAACCTCCTCTTCTGTAATCTTCTGTTCCTTCGTCTTCCGATGAGTAATCGCTAGCGTTACTCAGACGTTCGCCGTTCTTTTCATCCGCCATCGCCGGAATTAATTAAGTTCAGGAGAGGATGAGTGTTATGGAGATGAATGTAGTTGAGACGCAACGGAATCAAGAAAATATGCGAATCTCTGAATCAAATATTCAGGAGAAACCCCCCTAAAACCCTAGAAATTCGAGATTTGAGGGAAGAGAAAGATGGAGGATTTGGAAGACGACCAAATTAAAAAAAAAAAAAATTTTAAAAAAAAGAGGAGATGATTAATTGATGAATTTCCCGGTTTGAGCAAATACCATTATTGCAGGTCAAAGCTTTTGAAAATCAAACCCATAATTGGAACACAAAATTAATGATTATGACACAAGTGATAGTGTTTGTGTCGGGAGATAAGTCAGATATGAAAGATTTAGGGCTTTCGTTGACTCTGTCTGAGCCAGAGTGTACGGAAGTATAATCCACAAGCAGTATATATTGGTTCAAAAATTCACAAGCAGTTATGAGAATTAAACACTAGCTAACAAAAATAGGGCTTTTACGTTTTCGGAAAAATTGTGGGTCATTTTTTCTGAGTTGTGATCTCTTCTTACCCAGTATGAAATCTAGAATCATTTTATTTGAGAGGTACTTTAGCTTCATTATAGGAAGTTTTGTTAGCGGCTAACGGACTCGGTCGTCCAATATGGTTAACTTTGATCATCTGGAAGGTAGAGAGATCTTTTGGCAAGATTCTTGGGTTAGAATTATTGCTTTTAGTCTTTGTTTTTTCGTTTCGCTTTTTATAGATTGTACTTCCGATAAATTAGGGTTTTGTCTCTCTTTTTGGACTACATTTCCAGGGATATTTAGTTATTTCGTCGACATATGTCATTACATCAATGTATCCGTTTACGTTTTAATAATAAAAACGTTCAACTTGAATAGAGAAAACTAATAAAAATAGTGAAAATAACATTTTTAGAATTTAGAAAATTACAGTAATTACATACACTTTATTCACACAAAAAATCACCCTCAATGGTAACGCTCAACTGCCTACACTATGGATCCATGGAAGTAGCTAGATACCTCATATTTTGAGAAATTTTCTATCATTGATCAGGTTGGCCTCCATTTTATTCATCTTGACTTCTAGGCTTAGAACAGAAATCAATTGAATCTGGTTTCGTAATCATCAAAACAAGCAATACGAAAAGGTGGAAGAGAAGAACCCACTTAGTATCGCTTGCTTTGATGAGTATGAAAACATGGTTCAATCACACGCAAATAAGTTTTACTACAACGATGAGAGACGGTGAGAGCGAAAATAAATAGATCGTAAACTTACCGAATTATGGGTTTGGCAAGAGTGGCATCAGTTTTGTCCCTTACCTTCAAAACATATTTTTTAACAATTATCGGCTACGGCGACTAAATCTGACTCCCTACGTTCCATTTTATAAAAAGTTTTGGCTAAAAACGCGCATATTAAAAATTTTTTTTTTTTTACAAAGTATCATTTAATATTTTACTTTAAATTCATTCAACCAATCAAAATTTAAATTTTGCATTAAAACTTGCAAAACATCTAATAAAATGGAACAAGCAAAATAAAATAAAACACCTTATAAAATGGAACGGATGAAGTAATAAACTAATGATGGTCGATGTTGTTTACACTAATATTTATAGTAAAAATGTAAAATATAGATAGATAATTAGGTTAAACCGACTTTAAATATGTATTAGGCTTAAAATCTCACTAACATCTCACAAACAATTATTGGGCTTTTTAATATGGGTTTCACTAATTAATATGTTCGGTTTTAATTAAATAATAAATAAATATATAGTGGCATACCACATACCCTCCTAAATAACTCAATTCATTATGGTAGTTGTGTATTTAAATCGCCAAAGAAGAAACTCAAGATACACAAGAATATAAGCAAAACGTGATATCTTTGCAATCTCGATCTCGTTCGGCAAGAGTGACTTTAGTTTTGTCCTGGACGTTCAAATCATATTTTCTTTCAAACAAATATGGCGGCTCCAGATTTTTTGAGATGCAAAACAATTTGCATTTTTTTATCTCATAATCCAAATACAAAATTTAAATAAACTAAACGACCAATATCTGAATCATTTAACTGGATGCAGTAACTAACAGGACCTAAATAATATTACATCAGTATTACTTTTGATTATTTAATGAGAGTGAGAGATTAATGTTTGGATCAACATAAACTATCTCTGATCCTTAAATCTACTTCATACTTTGTTGCGCTGGAGAGCATTTTAAAAGCGTCATTGAATTATAGTACTTCTTTGCTTTTTGGTATATTGAATCAAAGCAAATTATTTTATCTTTGCTTTATTTCTTTGCTTTTTTATAGGAAATATATGATTTTATCTTTTGGACATATTTATATGTAATAATATAAAACCGTGAGAAGAAACAAAAAAAAACACCTTTGAACAGAAGAACCATACACACACCACTATGTAAAAAGGAATTATGTACATCCAAAACTATAACAATGGAATGAGAAAACAACAACAAAGAAGTTAACTTTTCTTCCGCTGGGCATCGCCGGCCGGGAGAAAATGACTCTCCGGCGACCACAAATAACAGGCCGACGACCAAATCAAACAGTGTACAGAAACTATATAAATGCAAATCTGTAAAAGTTCTGTGCTATAAGAACATGTTGTTGATTACCACCATTAGTAACAGCATTAGAATGTTTCCGAAAATGTCCAAAGACAGCTTCTGCGGTGCAGCATTGTCACTAAACTGTCCTGCATTCACATATTCGCTTCTTCCGCTGCTGCTAGTCGCAGAGACATTTACCGACATCGAACCTGAAGAAAGATTAAAAGTTGAGAGATTTTTAAATGTGGAAATATTTGATTGCTTTTGGGTGTCATTTGGGTTAGAGGGATGAGATTTACAGTCGTAGTTTGCCCATCCGATTCTCTGACCGACTAGATCATAGACAAAAATCTTGTCTTTAAGAACCAAATCTGCAGAACAAAGATGAAAATAGATGTTTTGTGTTACCAAACGTAGATTTCAAATAACAAAGGCTTAAGCTTTCAACTCATGTTACCTCCAAGGATCGTTATCCCCTGATTCTGTATCTTCTGAAAACCGATGCACCACACTGCAGTACCTCCCTATAAAGTAGAGTGCAGAGAAAAATGTTAATTCTTGAACAACCGAAAACCAAAATTCCTATGAAAGATTTGAGGGAAGCGGAGTTAAAAGTACTTACGACGCTGTTCTGCTGTATGAGGTAATCCTGAGGATTCAAGAACATGGATGCTCCACCAGCAAAGTTCAAGCTAACTGGAGGAAATATGTCTGCCACACTGATCATCACAGTACCATGAAACAGTTCAGATTTTTTCACTACATCGATACTAATTAAGAAGACATGGTTAGATATAAGAAAACTGGTTGGAGGAGGAAAAACCTTGTGGCTATTATGTAACATTGGTTCCCTTTCGAAACAACGGGTCTGACAGACTGTGAAACAGCATTTGTAATCTGTAAAATTCCATAAGAAAGATAACATTAAAGACAATGTCTTGAGAGAAAATGGCAGAGTTCAAGTCATTGGAGTACAGTTATAGTAACTACATTTCCCAGATAGTTCAGCGATATCAAAAGGATATAGCGATGGGACGTTTTATGACTTACAGCTTCAACAAAAGGAACATAGGCTGCTTCAGAAAGGTACGCCAGTGTTGTACCTGTATCGATGATTGTTCCCTGACCATTTGATGTGGAGAAGACCGATGGATTGATAGGTAAAGCTTGGCCATTCACTGAGATGCTCAACAGATTCACATTGTAATGAGGCCTGCAATTTTCACACGCCGTAAGATCATGCTTACCAATCAGTGTCTAATGTACATTTGAACAACTCTTTTGAAATGAAATGGTTTCAAGGGAAAAGTGAAACTAACTGTGAGGGAACAAGTGGAGTAAAGACCATGTTTGGCTCCACAATCTCCCCGAGAACCAATATGCCTCCACCTCCATTCTCTCCTTTCAAGCAGTGAGAGAACACTCTTGGAGCTAATCCCTGTGAAGCAAGCTGGGAAAGCACAGACATTCCTTGCTGCCCAAACCCGAAAATTCCATCAACCGCTCTATCTGACTTAACTAAATCTCCCGTCTGCGAAGTGCTACATCTGTTCCAGAAAAAGATCCCACATAGCAACCAACAAAGTCAAGAGTCATGCCCCCCATATTGATGACTATGAAACAAAGGATTTGCTGAAATATACTCACCCGAACACGACCTGAGCCGTTGAGTTTGGAACCAGAGAGCTTCCAACAATCATATCAAACTGCAAGACATCAGAGACGTAGAACCCCGAGGTGCCACTTCCATCTCCATACTGAAACGTGTAAGCACAAAGATTGTTCTGAACAGAACAGCCTGAATCAGAGGACTGAATACCCCAACTACATCTTTGGTCAGAACACGAAACCGGTGTTGCTGTTACTGAGCTCCCTGGATCAAAGAAATTCAACTGAATCTGCAAAAGAAAGAAGCAGAGCTTCTTAATCTCCAAAATCACAGAATTCAAGCTATACCAAGATAATGAAAGATTTCAGAAGCTTTACTTGGAGTCCACTGGTTCGAGGGCAGCCATTGCAAGAAGCACAACTAACCCACAAAACATCACTTCCTGTATCAATCTGTACATAAAAGTCTCTAGGAGGAGATCCCAAACGCAATTTCGTGTAGTATAATCTGTTAAAAGTCAAACACCAAAATTAAGCAGAACACAACAAAACAAAACAAATAACTTTTTGATTGAGATTGATAGACAATGACTGAGATATTGTATCAAACACCTTATAGGCATATAAATCCCGTATTCAGATATTGCCAACAAATCAATCAAATCCATAAAATCCCTCAAAAAAACAAAAAAGGAGAGAAATTTAAAATTACCCAACAACGAAAGGATCAAAAGTTCCGTCAACCGGAAAATCTATAACTCCACCTAAGGACTGTAACAATCTGCCGTGTCTAGCTCTGTCACGGGCCTTGAGCTGACTTAATTCCATCTCATGATTCGCCGGAATCACTCTTTCCAGTTTTAACGCCGCCGGAAACCCGTAAGACAAAACCGCCGACGGCAATAATAAACAAATCAGAAAAGCCGCCGGAAATCGAATAGCCGCCATACCTTCCCTGAGTTGGGTCTGCTTAATAAAAGTGTTAATAAGATCTCTTATAAATAAAAAACGATCATTTTTTTAACTTGTGGGCACGTCATAGAATGAAGAATCGACGACGTAAATGAAGAATCAAAGACGTCAGCAGCTACGAATTGGTAATCTCGAAATTCATAAAAACAGAGGATTTGCAGATTTGTGTTTGGACCGTCTTGCTGGTCATTTGGGAGAGAAAGAGAGAGAGAAGTAACAGTGGATAAACAGAAAAATGTTTCAGTGTAGATTACGCTAATATCATATCACATGTGTTTTAATTCGATTTATTCTACTTTTCTATTCATAATTTTTTTTTTTTTACATTTATCTCGACCAAAAAGGGATAATGGGAGGGGCAGTTGTCACCCCTAATATTTTCAAAATTAGTGTAATTTTATATAGAATTTTAGTTATGCCCTCCATTTGATACATTATTTTATGTTCCTCTTGTTTTATATGAATACATGTTTTTCTTAATAAAGTTATATTAAAAAAAAAAAAAGTAAAAGTCCAAAACATAAAAAATCCAAGAAAAAGTTCATTTAGTTTTTCTTTTTTTCATTTACAAATCCATACATTTAGTTAAATGATTTAGAATGTTTATGTCTTTTTAACTTAAATAAAGGATTTTGTTTTATCCTACAAATAAAAAAAATCGATCATAGCTTATGATATCTTTTCAGTTTCTTATCTTTCGCTTTCTTTTTTAATTTCTGTTCGCCATCATCAAATATGAATTCTCTAATCCCTAGCATTTCTTCTCTATTTTGAGATTATGATTTGATTATTTAAGTTTTAGATTGAGATTTAAATTTGAAACATGATCACAAAATCGAATTGGATACTACTTTCTAAGTGATTTTCTAATAGACTAGTACTCCCTCCGTTTCAAATTAATTGTCATTTAAAATTTTTCACACATATTTATAAAATATTTAATTTTTCTGTTTTACCTCTAACTAGTATATTGTTTTATTTCATATCACTAATTAATAAACTAAAATATTAGGGATAAACTTAAAAAATTGATCAAAATTTTGTATTGAAAACATGAAACGACAACTAATTAAAAATAAAATTTAACTTTTAAAATGATAACTAATTTAAAACTAAATTTAATTTTTAAAATCACAACTAATTTGAATAAGAGGAAATATCTTATATTGAAAAGGGATTGTCTGAGTCTATTACCAATAAAATAATGATAAACAAAAATTAATCTATAAATGATACACTTATAAAATATTATTATGTTTTTCTAATTCTGTTTTTCTTGTAAGCTCATATGTGTTTGATACTTTTGTCCTGATAAAATTATTTTTGAATCAGCCACTGATTCTCGTCAGCTAACAGTTAAAATCTTCTATAAATGTCAAGACGTTGCGAAGTCAATGATCTATCAATCTATTTATATATATATATATATATATATATGGATGCTGTTTATATACGTTTTCCCTTTAATACTTTAAAACGTTTCGGAGTATATCTTTGTCGGCCAAAAAAAGAAAGATAATTAATCATCAACTTTTTCTTTAATACTTTTTATGACACTGCTATAAAATATATCACAACTACTGTCTATATATATCGACCGGAATTAAGTGGTGGATTAGATATTTTGAACAAGAGTGGTAACAGTTACTTAACAGACAAGTATTTACTTATGAACTACAAAAAGTATAATTTACATAGGTCAATAAAGGATTAGTAAAAAAAAAGGATTAGTACATGGAGAAGAAACAAAAAAGTAAATGGAGACCAGTCAATGGAAGGTTCTTTCTTGACAACATTTCCTTTCGCTTTTTTTGTATTTTTCATTTTTTTTTTCTGGTTACCTAAACCACATAACATAATGCGTACTTTTGACGCACCTCTTGCTTTACTTTGTATGCAGCTACTAAATTTACACAGAAAAAAAAGAAAAGAAAAAGCAAGTGTGTATTTTATACACAATTGTGTTGTAACTTGTATATATGTACATGTTTGTATATATGTACATTTTTGAAAGCTCTTTAACAAAACAAAAAAAAAATCCATTAAGAAAACAAGAAGTCAATTATACTTTTGACGTAGCGTTCAACATTGGAAATTTCCAAGAAGGCTTTTTTTTTTTTTTTT
>VBRH01000149.1:116375-128214 GCA_014578085.1 Cardamine resedifolia
TTTTTTTTTTTTTTTGAGAATAAAAAAAATTAAAATAACTGGAAACTATATTCTTTCAAAAAAGTTCTTCGCATTTCCCATGATAATGTTATTCTTCCACAAGGTTAAGACTTAAGAATTCAAACTAGCTAGTCTGTGTTCACATTTGACATAATTATTTGTCTGTCTCTTTCATGCCAACACTTTTAATCACTTAATCAGAATGAGCTAATTTTCTTTTCCTGTTTCACGATGCTTTGACCGAAGGTTAAAATAGTATTATCAAATATTTAACTTATATTGTATTGTGAATTGTGATAAACATGTTTTATCCCACATAATGCCATGGTGTTATCAAGAGGCTACAAGTTAGGTCACAAGACAACGAACGTAGATTTCTCTTTTCATTCCTAAAGATAAATTTGTGGAATTTACCATTTTTCGAAAGAACTTTTTTCTGAATATTATTGTTTCGTGCAATAATTTACAATTTTGATTTACATCAGCAACTAAAGTCTGATGCCCATAACAAATCAAAAATAATCTGAGATCCTAAAACTAGATTTTCTCCTTATTTCAACATGCCATAAATTTTTGAGATATTCTGTAAGGTTGAAATTGTAAATGTCGAAAACCCATGATGAGCACATATGACGTCATCTTGACGTCATTTTTAAATAAAGATCTTGACGTCTTTTGGTTCCATGATTTTGTCTATTTTACAGAGATTTACAACAACATTTATTCTTTTTTAAAACCAAAAAATTTTGGAGTCTCTCATAGAATTTGTAGATCATATATATCATATTAAATTAGTTCTTCTATGTCTTCCGTATTTAACAGTATTTACCAATGAAAAATACTATATATTTAAAACTATTCAACAAATACTACTAATTTAAATTTCAGGGGTTACATGTTTTTTTCTAATACCTACTGTTTTTGGAGTTCTGGAGATCTATTTGACCCCAAAAATATAAATGTAAATTTCGTTCATGCATAACATAAATCAATAAACTATCAACATCATCGGAGGATGATGAACAATACGATTATTAGTGTGTGACAATGCAAACTTACGAATCAAATATCAGCATCACATGAAACATTTTGGGAATTGTGTGACTGCGACAAAGAGACCGTGACATGAGAACACTCAATCTTAGCCGTACGACGTCCTGACTTCCATATCCCGACTTTAAACCTAACCTTCGCCTTAACATACACTTCAAAATCGATCTTTCCCAACGAAGTCTGAGCCCTCAAATCGTTACCATTGGATTTAGAAACGGCGACGTTTTGCGCAATCAACGTTTCATCAACCTGCATAACGTTCATCCGCGGTTGGTGAAACGGCTCCATTGTGTCGAACGCAATCGTCTGGTCCTTGAATTTCGCGAATATCTCGACGGAATTGTAGTAAACCGAGATTCTGTGGTTAGGGTTGTTGGACCGGAAAGTGAATTTGAGTGTAGCTGACATGTGATTATCGTTGGTGAGGTTAAAATTTTGGACCGACGCGTTTTCTACACTGTAATGAATTTTCTTGGGTTTGTTTACAAGCCATGCAATGAGAACACCTACAGCTGCGATAAAGATTAGGGTTAGTATGACGAGGAAAACGTAACAGACAAGGATACGGCGGCGCAGTAGTGGCTGCGGCGAAGTTATTGGCGGCATTGATTATAGCTAGGGTCTGTGGTTACACGCACATTGGTTTATTTGTGTGTTTGTACATATATAGAGTAGACGCTTGAGATGCAAGAAACGTGCAAAGTGCCTTGGATTCTTATGTTCTTTGCTTCAGCTGTCGAGAAATGAGTTCTTTATTATTAAAGCTTTAGAACATTTTGTCCCATCTACTTTGCTTTTAAATTTTTTATCATGTTTTTTAAAGCTTGTAAGCGTTTGTAACTCAAACTGACAAGTGGGGAAATGATGATATATTTACATTCATACCAAAGAAATAAGATAGTTCTGAGAATAAATTAAGTGCAAACCATATATAATTGTTCACAATGTATTATTTAAGTAAGCTCTCTAAAACAGTATACGTTCTTATAATTTTATTTTATTTTTTGATAAAATGTTCTTATAATTTAGGTGCTATCATATATTGTACATTCGAGTCTAAACAAAATAATTATACGATTTTGATTGGTAAACCCAAAAGATTGCTAGTTTTTTTTTTCCCCTTATAGTGTGTAATCACCAAAAGTATTATTTTATTTTTTTTGGTAAAACACCATGAGTATTATTTGTTGGAGGCTATTTAACTTCATGAAAAATCTCGATTTTAATGATCATCACCAAGATGAGAGGACCAGAATAATAATTAAAGAAGTTACATGAATATGAAAAGTTACTAATCTATCTTGTGGGAACAAATACCCGTCTTTATTTTGTGACACAACAAATCAATTATATATCTTTGTTTTATACCATTTTTCGAATCACCCTCTCTTTTTTTTTCTTTTCTTTTTTTTCCGTAAACCTTCATGTATTTATCTTTAGATCTCCCTGAAATCACCTTCTTTTATGTATCATGAATTAAGGGAAAGGGAACACAAACTGGTAGAATGAATACTCAACTCATGATTCTTCGATCAGTTTGAGAACATAAAGACACAATCTTATAAAAAATCTTGAGCCCATGTTTTATAAAACTGAGCTTTGTGTGAATTATATGAACAGTTGTAATTGGGAGCACGTTCACAACGAAATTGGGCCTTTTCGCGTGAGCCCATGAATAGTTGGAACCTCGGATGATTATAGCTTTAACCCATTTCATTAGTCAGTTACCAAAGCACCAGTAAAGAAAAAGATTACATACTAGATATGGTTCAATACATCTTAGTTATATTACAAACATTATTGATTTATATATTTTTGTTAATTAATATATTACAACCAAATTTCTTACATCGTTATGTTAAGTTCTCTTAGATCTCTTTTGTAGGTTGAAATCCACGAGTCTATTATTTTGATTTCTTCTTCCCTTTGCATAACAAGCCACTCCGGGTCTTCTTTACTCTTCAAGATAATGTCTAGACAATGAGAACCTAGCCAAAAATTAAAAAATATATATGGAACATTAGTAAGAGTTGATGTCTCATTGGATAAACGCTTAGTTAAATACTTTTAACTAAAAAAAACGCTTAGTTAAATACTTTTAAGTTGATAAATTACCGTCTTTTGTCGTGATGGCAAGAACAGTGTCAGAGATATTCACCAAGACTCTGAATTAAATACATGAAAACAATTATTATATTTTTATATAAATATATACCCGATCACTTCTTTAAAATGTATGAATAAAATCACTTACCCGCCGACACTATATGGATCTAACAACCCAATGGAGAAAATTATGTTGCTGCCAAATCGTCGAAGGATTAATTTGACGTCCTAAAATATACATATATTAACGTTAAGTATTAGCTAATTAAAATTTATTAATAAGATAAATATGAAATTAGGTATATATATATAATTCATATGTACCTGAATACCGAAATAAGCCGTGGCCCAATGCGAACGAGGTGGAACACCGTAAATTGATTCGCACTTTTTAGTGAAAGTACTCATATTGAACGGCTCCATTTGGAACATGGTATCTTCACTGTCATGTCCTATGGGCATAACGATCTCGCTACAGCTCTGTATGATTATCACGTTTGTATTTTTATTCAAAGATTAGTTGGAAGAGTTAATAAAAAAAAAAACAAGGGTTTATGTATATCTGATCTATTAGGTTTTAATATTCATAGATTATTGTGAAGAAATTTTCACCTGCCAGCTCCATGCCCTAACATCGTTTGAGGGCTGAACAGACGACACTCATAGCAAGAATCGTTGCCTATAAAAGCAACCATACCTGCGAAGAAGAAATTTGTAAAGGATAAGGTCCGGCCCTCCCACAAAGCTGGGCAAGGATGGGATTTTTATGTCTCCTAATATTTTTCAGTTCCTAATTACTCCTAAATATAAGTTAATTTTAACATAAGGAAATAAGATAACCTGCGAATATCTGGTCTAATAGGTCATTCATAGCGTTTGGTGGGCTGGTGCCAATAGCTTCGCACAAGCTGGCAACCGAAAACGGATTGTTGTTGTACTGAACTGCCACGGCGTACATAGAATTCAGGTACCCTTTCAGTTCAAAGGCTTCGTTCAAAGGACTGATGAATAAATATTCAAGATCCAATTAATAAAAAATGTGATAGAATATTCATATATATACATCAAAGTGTGGGAAAATAGTTTTACTTGCACAACTTGAATTTTTTGCTGAGGATTGACAACCCGTAGGATTTGGCAGCAATCAAAGATTATTCACGTATCTTATTATGACACGTCTCGCTCGTTTCCTTAAACAAAAATTTTGTTAGAAAAATATATGAGAAGTACTCTTTGACGGTCTAATAGGTGAATGATTCGTAGTTACCTAGAAAACTTTGGTTACTATATAATAGTAACCATGTTTTGGAAGTGTATCCTCGAAATAGAGAAGAGGGGCTGAAGATGCTAAAGCTCCCATCGCTATGTGTGGATACTTTAGTTTGAACCAAGCTGCCAACACTGGAAAAAAAATTACTCGAAGTATATATAACCTTAATTTTATCATAATATATTAAATGCCCATATAATGAAAGAGGAAATGGATAACATGATAGAAAGTGCATGGCTGTGAAAATCTTTTATCATGCATGGTTGTGATAGTTTCCTCTATATATGATGTATAACAGTAGCTAGACGTATAAATAAATAAATAAAAAAGGTAAAACGTATACTTACTTCCGCCATAGGATCCTCCAATGACGATTACGGGGCTGTGTTTGGCTGCATATGCGTCCTTAATATGTAGAAGGATTGCAGCATAGTCTGCAAGCGCTTGAGCTGAATTTAAAATAAAAATTAAATATGAATTGAATAAATGGTAATGTGAAAACAAAATGAGGTAGAGAATAATAAAAAATTAAAATTAACTGATAAATTTAAAGGGATAATGACAGATTTCGTGGCATGCGTTGGGAAAAGAGGGGTGTTTTCGTCCAATATTCTTCTTTTTGCTAAAAACCATGAACAGTATGGTCGTCATTACTATACCTTGCCAAACCATGAAAATAAAACTTAAAAAGTGGCCATTCTATGAATGTTTATGTTGGGTCATTATGTACTATAAGATTGTGACTCCAAATTTTAAAATCTTAGACAAAGAATTTCGGGGTGTAAGTGATAAAGAATTTCAGCATGTTAGAATTGCAGAAATTTCCGCTTGAAGTATCTGATGGAAGGAGAGAATCATGGATCCACCATTTAGCTTTTGCGAGATTAGAATTCAATAAACTCAAAAATACATTTTAGAGCTAATTAAATAGTTTTAAATCAAGTATAAATCTATCAATTTTTTTTACTAAATTAATTTTCTTTAAACGTGTTCAAATACATACAGTAGCAGCAGACCTATGAATTATTTTTCATCAGACTAAGAAAGTTTTTAAAACTTTAAAATTCGTATGTCAAAAAAAAAAACTTTAAAATTCGTATAGTATAATTTATTGCAAATAAGATTATACAAACATTACATATATGAAAAGATTTTTTTTTAAATCACAGTTATATTTCTTTATCATCAACAAAACAAAAAGGAATACTAAGCCATCAAAAATATGTGATTTTCAAGAGAATAAGAAAAACTATATATGTAACATAGAAAACAAAAATAACCGTGTGGGTTAAGCGGTTGTCAATTATGCTGTCAGTCCTTGAATGTTTTTTGTACACTAAAATATCTCATTTCCAGATTTAACTTTGATTACTGTTGAGAGAGAACTATCGAAAACATGACCAAATTATTATTTTTCTAATAATTGCATCTTCAACTTTTATACTTAATATTCTAACCCATTTATCAACCACCTCTAGATTACACATCACTAACAATATTCTGAAACAGAGAACAGTGCTCTTTTAGCTAAGGAATCTGCTATAAATAAGAAAAGGACTAAATTAATGGATTTTAATCAAATTACCATTGACACAAATAAACAGAGACGTGTTAAAGTCATATTATGTTGAGTGGTCGTTAACATTTTAATGATCTCATCTTTATGAAAGAAGACCCGAATAACAAAAAGCGTTTAAATCTCCCAAGGTTTTGGTGTTCTTTATCATGTTTTAATATGTTTGTGAGGAAAACTTTACCTGCCACTATTGTTTGGGATGAAAAACAATTCACTACATTATAATCATTGAAATTTTCGAAATAAGAAAAAGATAAGTTCACAAAAATAATCAAAACATAAAAAATAAAATAAACAAAACGTAAGAAATTTTTTTGCAAAACATAAGCAAACAACAAATATAATTAAACAGTTTTAAGACTATATCCTACTCATTAATATGTGTCATGTGCAATATTATAGCTTTTAAATTTTGTAGGAATATTAATATTTTTTTATTAAAGGCCCATAAATTTTTTAGTTTTTGAGTTTGAAGGTTCCGTTCAAAGAATTAACTAATGAAGAATATATTAAAGATAAAATTAACTTTCAGAAAGATAGATTATTCATGTACTTTAAGTGAGATCTCTACAATAGTTAACGTTCTTGTGAATTTAGGTGTTATCACAAAATGTTAAATTGCATTCAGTTCTAACAAAGAACAATACGATTGTTAATGATGTTCATTTGAAACTTTGATAGAATTATAAGTTTTTCAAGAAAATATATAATAGAAAACTTAGTTTGGAATTTGGATGGATTAAGATCACGGCCGTTTCAAACTATTTGTAGATCCAATTTTATTAAACGTATATATTTATATTAAACGTATATTTTATGTGGGTCTATATATAAATGGTTCTATAACTGTTAAAAAAACTATTCTACCACATAAAATATATGTTTAGTATATTTTATGTGCTAAAATAGTTACTAAGAATTATAGATCCATTTATATATATATATATAATAAAAAATTTAATTATAGACAACAATTTATATGTATATTTAATTATAGATCCCAATTTCTATAAATATCTAAAACTTTCTTTAATATTTTTTTTTTTTGAATCGAGATTCGGTTTCACTTACACTGTTAAACGTGCTAAAATAAAATTTTAGATAAAATTTTAGTTTTAAGACTGTAAACCTTTTAAAATGTGATTAGATGAAACAAAACTTTTAAATTTAAACTATAAATTATAATAAAAGTCTCCACAATCGTAACCATGTGAAAACATAAATTCGGCAACTTGGTCCAATAATTTATTGGATAAGTTTAAAGGCTAGGCCCATTTTAGTTGTTTACAGCCCACTATCAATATCCCAAATCGTCACGTCCAAATCGCCGGTTCATACACCTCCGCGAATCGGTGACCCAATCCAAAATTCCTAAAAGTCTCACTGAGTCGCCTCGGCCACCTTATATCCCAAGTGAGATCTTCTTTTTTATCCATTTTGGTTCGTGATTTTTTAATCTTTCAGTTAGATTCTCACTAGTTATGATCTTTTTTATCATCTGTGATAAGGTATCGCGAAATATTGTATTCGAATTTATTGCTTGAAATCACAGTTTCATTGGGATTTTAGGTTTCATGAATCGAAATTAAGAGTAACTTGAGCTCGAATTGTTTTGTTATCGTCGAATTTTGATTGGTTAAAATCATAGTTAAACTCCTATTATCATAGAAATGTAATTTTTTGTCTGATTCTGATTCTTGGAAATATCTAATTCAGGCTCATGTATTAAATTTAGCAACTTAGACTTGTTGATTAGTTAAATCTTTTGGATGGTTTTGATAATGATGTTGAAAAGCTCGAGTCTTTGCTTTATGAACTTTGCTCTTAGTTCTTGCATTGTTGACTTAATGCTATAATGTTATAGTGTTTGAGCTCATTAGTCATTGTGTATCTCTTTGTCAATGTTTCCTATGGTCTAAAACTGATTTCAGTTTTGTTTTTATTCTCTTTAAACAAATTTCGTTGGGGGGTTTTAAAGCTATAAAGGAAAATACAATGGCACCATCGCGCAACATCATTGTAGCCACCGGTCTAGTTGTTTTCGCATCGGCAGGCTTAGCGTTCCCTTTTTACATGGCGTAAGGACCCTCTTTTCTCTAAGACTGTTAAATCTTTTTTCATGTGTGGAATGACATTTTTCCTTTTTGCTTTCTAATTTGTTTGCAGATCGTCAAAGAAACCAGTGATCGATCCAACAAAACCATTACCTCCTCAAGCAACTTTTAGAGGACCTTACATAAACACTGGTTCACGCGATGTTGGACCTGACCATCGAACTTACCCAAAGAAATGATGCCAACACATTATCTACACAAACTGTAAGCCAGAGTTCTCAATGTGAGCTTGTAGTATACATTCATACATTTATTCCTCCACAATAACATATTGGAATTTTTGTAAGAAGTTTGTAATCGAATCCATCTAAGTCACTTTAGTTTATTATGTAACTATCGAAGGGCTATAAACACCAGTCCTGCCTAACCATAGAATGTAACTGAAGAAATGGGTTTCATACACAGCTTGAAAACTTGTTTTGGTATATTGTCAAAGAGCTTGAATACGAGGTTAGAGATGTAATATCGAAAATACAAAACTTGTGTATTCTAAATTAACAATTCAGTACTTCTTTCTTAAAACTGCAAATTGCATTTTTGAAACTTGGGTAATCTAAAGTTAGGATTCAATACATTTTCCTTATTACTGAACACTGCATTTTGTACAATCCAATTAACGTTTAAACTTTAAACTTTAAAGCACCAACTTAGGATTAGCTTCAAAAGTGACAAGTTCCTTGGAGAAAACTCTCGTAGGATTAGACTGCTAATAAATCTCAAAATTTTCTCCAAGTTTCAATATTGTAGCAACTTGTAATACAAAACTGCGACTATAATTTTAGAAATTTATGAACAAAGAATCATGAAGGTTGGATGTTTAAAGACTTTAGTTTTAGTAATTTGTTATTCAACTTCTAATTCAAATCAACAGATCTGGGAAACTGAAATTGACAAGAACAAAAGAAAATTAAGTAGAATTTCATTAAAACCGTGACATAGTTAAAAAGCCCTAATTCCCAAACTACAATCCTTGATAAGGTACCCAAAAGCATAAACCCTATTTAACATTCCGATTACAACTAATTCCCACCATTACAGAATCATTCCAAATCTAAGAACTAGTGAACTTAGTCACCGCCTTGGTCCCTTCAGAAACAGCATGTTTCGCTAACTCTCCAGGCAAAACAAGTCTCACTGCCGTCTGAATCTCCCTTGATGTAATCGTCGGCTTCTTGTTGTACCTCGCAAGCTTCGAAGACTCACCAGCAAGCTTCTCGAATATGTCATTGATGAAGCTGTTCATGATTCCCATGGCTTTGCTCGAGATTCCAATATCTGGATGGACTTGTTTCAGCACCTTGAAGATGTAGATCTTGTAAGTCTCGACGTTCTTCTTGGATCGCTTCTTCTTCTTGTCTCCGGCGACGGCGGGTTCCTTGGGTAGTTTCTTCCCGGCTTTTGGTTTCTTCTCTGCTGCCGCTGCGGCTGTGGATTCAGCTACCGGAGCTTTCTCTGCCGGTTTCTTCTCTGCTGGTTTCTTATCAGCCTTTACCATTTTCAATTGCTAAAACTTTAAAAGAAATTGAGACTTTGCTGTGTGATTGTTTTGATTCTTCCATCGTCGATCTCGTTTTCGTTATATAGGAAAAGGTAAAGTAATCTCATTGGTTGAGATACTAAGACGCGGATTGGTGACGTGGCGAAAGGAGTGCTGTTGGATGTGGAAGGGGTTTAATGAATGGATGGATCAGATCTATTTTACACTTTAAAGCGCGAGCATTTTAAAAACATTTTCCAAATATCGAAATTCAAAACATTTCGTTTGCCCCTTTATAACCATTGAGCGCCAATTTTTAAGTTGTTTTGTAGAAAACGAAATTTTTGGCATGGATTGCTGACTTGGCTATTTTTTTATCTATCTAACGATGTGCGGCTACGATTACGTTGCTCCCAACTATATTTTGTTGGTCGTCCTATATTTTGTGCATTAACAACATGATGAGAATAAGTGCATTGCATTTAAACTTCTTTTGTATCTATCTGTATGTTTGTAACATAATTAGAAACTTCATCAACTCTATAATAAACAAAAATAATTCCTAAACCCACTACATTTAAACATTTTTTAACAAAATTAAACATTAACGTGTACAAAATTATTCGACCATAATGCATTTGTTTAACAATCGTAACCAAAATCATTTCTGACACTGACATTACTCCACGAGTCATTGTGATACATCTTCATATATATTGTCTTGGTAACATTAGTTTTGACAACCCAGAAAAGGAAAAAGATTTGAATGCACAAGTCGTTTGAGATATGCGTCTTAGAAATCTCTCAAGAGCTCGAATTAGGCTGTGTTCTTACACAGTTTCGGGGGTGATTATCGGCGGCTGCTGCTGTGACGGCCCATGGGCCGGTGCATGGCCCAAAAACAAGGAAACGTGACTCATGAGCTTGTCTTTCCTAGAGAATTTAGTCCCACAAGAGCAAACCCACTTGATATCCCCACAATGCTTCTCGTGCGTCCTTAGATCAGACAAAACCGAGAAGTGCTTCACACTGCATCTCCTGCACATATACATTTTAGGACAATGACTCCTCTTGTAATGATTCTTGGCGCAAATCACGGATTTCAGCGGTTGAAACTTCTCGTGCTTCTGGTTCCATCTACACCCTTGTTGAGGGCACGAGTAGTAATTTTTCTTCAACGAGTAGTCTCCTTTCTTTTCTTGGCTCATTGGGCTGATCAAGGCCTCACGTGTCTTGTACTCGTCTCCATGCGCTCTCATATGCATCCTTAGATTTGCATCTCTTTTAAACCCTTTCCCGCAAATCTGGCAGTAATGCGTGTATTTCGCTAGTAGATCCGCTACGTCCAGCTCCAATATCTCGTAGTTCCCGGATCTTGGTTTAGAACGATGATGACCTTTTTTAGGGTTTAGGGCTTCGGTGCCGTACCACTCAAGATTCTGATCCCGAAACGAGATCTCCCCTCTTTCTTGGACACCATGAAGATTGGTCGTCTCTTGCATAAAATCATGATTCGAGTTGATTTCTTGTCGGGAAAAGTCCATAACCATTGCATCTGCGGTTTGATCGTTATCGATATCATTATTGTTGTTAGATCCAGAGTGGAGTTGTTGGCAAGTGAACAACATGGTAGAAGCAGCCGTGATGATTTCTTGAACCAAACTTCCCATGTTAGCCATGGCCATAGACGTTGACCCCGAGGATTGGTTATTGTTATTAGTAGAGATCATGAAGAAGCTGACCAAAGATTGGATCTGATGGACTTTGTCCTGTATGGTAGAGAGATTGTATAGAAGAGAGAGTGAAACGTCGTCTTCTTCCAATGATTTCGTCCCAGCGGTCACGGGATTAATGTAGATTGGTTTTGAGGAAGTAGTGGTCGTCCCGGAGAAACTAGACATTGATCCTTCTCCTTTGTTCATAACATGATCTTCTTGATTCATCTAACTTGAGTTTTGTTCTTAAATTTTCTGTCGATTTTGTTGACTTCTTAAATTCTTTGTGCTATCTTTGTTTTATATATATGCCTGACGGTCTAGCTAGAGGGGGTGGGTTGAAGAAGACACGGTGCCTAAGACAACCTACCCTCTACCGTATAAAATACTTGCGAGTTGTGACGTACATTCACACAAAAAGAAATACACACACACAAACAAATACGTGTCACACATATACTAATATTTTCGTATCATTTTATCAAACATCTTATAATCCCCAAGATTACATATATATATATATATATA
>VBRH01000149.1:131415-141817 GCA_014578085.1 Cardamine resedifolia
TATATATATTCAAAAATCTCAAAAAGATTCTTTCTTTATTATCAAGATTCGAAATTTAAGGTTTGGTGTTCTTTTTTGTGTAGACTGGTGTTATCTTAAGCAAGTCGTTTCTAAAGGAGAATTCAGCAGCAAGAAAATTCTTCACTACAGAAGATTACAAAGAGATTGTGTTTAGTCTCACTGCTGCTATCTCTTACATGATGTTTTGGTTCTTGATGGGAGTTAAAATGGACATGGGTTTGATCCGAAACACAGGAAGAAAAGCCATTACCATTGGTATCTCCTCTGTTTTACTCTCGACTTTGGTTTGTTCTGTTTTCTTCTTCGGAAACTTGAGAGACGTGGGAACGAAAGACTCAGATAATACACTCAATTCTTTGGAATCCGTTGTGATTTACTCAATCCAATGTCTTTCTTCATTCCCTGTTGTTGGAAACCTTCTTTTTGAGCTTAGACTACAGAACTCAGAGCTCGGTCGTTTAGCCATGTCTTCTGCTGTGATCAGTGATTTCAGCACCTCGATTCTTGCTTCTGTTCTTATCTTTATGAAAGAACTCAAGGACGAACAAACTCGGTTAGGGAGTGTGTTTGTAGGGGATGTCGTTGCTGGTGATCGTGCATTGAAACGAGCAGCGATAGTGGTTCTCTTTGTTTGTATTGCTATCTATGTTTTCAGACCATTGATGCTCTACATTGTTAAACAAACGCCTTCTGGTCGTCCGGTTAAGCCAATCTACTTAACTACAATCATTGTTATGGTCTCTGGATCAGCCATACTTGCTAATTGGTGCAAGCAATCTATTTTCATGGGACCTTTTATCTTAGGTCTTGCTGTTCCTCATGGTCCTCCTTTAGGTTCTGCAATCGTTCAGAAGTTTGAGTCGGCTATATTCGGAACTTTTCTTCCGTTTTTCGTTGCTTCATCTTCGACAGAGATAGATATTTCGGCTTTAGTTGATTGGAAAGGTCTCAATGGGGTTGTACTTGTTATGGTAACATCTTTCGTCGCTAAATTTATCTTGACTACTATTCCTGCTTTGTTCTACCGTATGCCAATGGAAGATTGCTTCGCTCTTTCTCTTATCATGTCTTTTAAAGGCATCTTCGAGCTCGGTGCCTACGCCTTAGCCTTCCAAAGAGGGGTATGTACACATATATGCCTCCATAATCATTTTCAATACAAAAAAAAAAAAACTGTATCTTATGTTTATGCTTTGAACATTTGCAGTCTGTGCGTCCTCAGACCTTCACTATCGCGTGTCTTTACATAATGTTGAACTCCGCAGTCATACCTCCGATCTTGAGATACTTATACGACCCTTCGAGGATGTACGCAGGGTACGAGAAGCGGAATATGCAGCATCTGAAACCAAACTCAGAGCTAAGGATTCTGTCTTGCATTTACAGAACAGATGATATAAGTCCAATGATTAATCTTCTTGAAGCTACTTGCCCTTCCCGGGAATCTCCTGTAGCAGCCTACGTTCTTCACTTGATGGAGCTCGTAGGACAAGCCAATCCTGTCTTCATTTCCCACAAATTACAGACTCGTAGAACAGAGGAGACGTCTTATTCAAACAATGTACTTGTCTCCTTTGAAAAATTCCGCAAAGATTTCTATGGATCGGTCTTTGTAAGCACTTACACGGCCTTATCTATGCCTGATACGATGCATGGAGACATCTGTATGCTTGCTCTCAACAACACTACTTCTCTCATACTCCTTCCTTTTCATCAAAATTGGTCTGTAGATGGATCTGCCATTATCTCAGACAGCGATATGATCTGGAACCTTAACAAGAGCGTTCTTGAAGTGGCACCGTGTTCTGTCGGAATCTTTGTCTACCGAAGTAGCCATGGACGTAGCACCGTCAATGACACAGTTTCAAACTTATCATCCTTTAATATCTGTATGATCTTCCTAGGTGGTAAAGACGATAGAGAAGCTGTTACACTTGCAACAAGAATGTCACATGACCCAAGAATCAACATAACCGTTGTTCGAATGATCACTGCCGATGAGAAAGCACGAGAAAACTCGGAGTGGGATAAAATGCTTGACGATGAACTGCTTAGAGACGTGAAGAGCAATAAATTAGTAGACATTGTCTTTACTGAAAAAGCGGTTGAAGACGCGTCTGAGACATCGGGTTTGTTGAAAACGATGGCAAGCGATTTCGATATGTTCATAGTTGGAAGAGGTAAAGGAAGGAAGAGTGTCGTCACGGAAGGGCTTGAGGAATGGAGTGAGTTTAAGGAGCTTGGTGTTATTGGAGATCTATTGACTTCACAAGATCTTGAGTGTCAAGCCTCTGTTTTGGTTATACAACAACAACAACTTATGATTTAGGTTCTTATATGTACACAATCATTTGTAATCTTTACCATTCTTTTCATTGTAGTCTTAGAAATTCAATTCGTAAGAAAGATTATTCTTTTGTAAACTTTACTTCTTGGAAAATCCACTTAGTTCGGTTCATCACAACTGATAATTTTGTATTTACTTCATATTATTTTCTTAAATACCAAACAATTAGGTTAGTATAGTTAGGTATTTCATGTTGAACAGTATAAACAATCTAATGAAGTAAAATACAAGACATTTTCACTTATTTCCAATTAGTTTCACACAAACATTAGTTGCACTAGAGCTAAGGTGAATAATAGAGATAACTCAATATTAATTACAAACATTTGCTAGGAGCATGACAAAGGAAGGTCGTTTCAACTCTGGGAGGTGCAGCGTGGCTTCACCATAGGATTGAGAAAGATCGCCGTGTTTAAGTTCTTATCGGTTGTCTTTGCTCTATCGAAGGTGATGCCTTGTTTTTTGATTTTATGCTCTGTTTTTGCTCATTGTGCCAACTTCGCCAACTCATCATTGTATACTGTGATAGAGCGGAACAACTCATCGTCTAAGAAATACGGATTATTGATACAATTTTAAGGAATCATGAGTTTCTAAGCTAAAAATAATTGATAATTAGTGGATTAACCAATGTTTATAAGTGTATATATATACTATGTTAGAACTATCTCCATGTCCAATCTAATAAGAAACTGTAACGTTTACCCATGCTGTGAATATAAATTTTTTTATTTTAAATGTTTTGATTATTGACATATTACACTTATCCATGGTGTTGCTGTTGTTGAACTACTAAAACAGAAACCCTAGTTCTTAGATCTTTAGATGCAAGCAAATCACCGATAAATCCTAACTCCGGAAGCTCCATCCACTCCTCCAATCCCGAGAAATCCATTAAATGATCGTCGTGATCTCTCCCTACAATCATCAAATCATTGTCATCCGCCAGCAATCTGACGGCGGTAGCCACCGCGGGTCCACCGTTGACTAGCTTCTCCGTATAGGAAAAACTTTCGGCGGTGGAATATGTGACCTTCAAATCATTCAAGATCTCGTCATCAACAAGGTAATCCCAATTCTTGGACTTATCTGGTTCTTTACCAGACACAAATCGGGTTACCGTGAGACGCACTCTAGGGTTTTGTCTCATCCATTTCGCAAGCGAAATCGCCTCACGATCATCTTTACCGCCAATGAAGATCACGCCAACGTTAATGATACTATTAGTCGTTCTTTTCTTGATACCTTTACGGAATCCTCGGTCATTGAGTACTCCGATAGAACATGGAGCACGTTCGAGGAGACAAGCGTTCACTTGTCTGATCATATCATCGTCCGATTCATATAATCCATCATGTGACCATTTTCGTCCAGAAGGGACGATGATCATCGATGTGAGGTGGTCTAAAGCAAGATTGCAAATGTCTTGATCCATTAGAATCTCATGAGAGTAAGCTGTGAAGGAATTAACAGTTGTAGATGCCCAATTCTCTTGTTGAAACTCGGTGAACGCAAGCATCATTGTTTGGATGTAAGAGTTTTGAAGCAACCGCTGTTTAGAACGCTTGTCGTGAGGTATCAAAACGGGAAACGTACGTCCGGCGAGTTTCACTAGGTGTAACGCTGTGATCACGATGAGTCCTCTGTCTTTAGTCTCGTTGTTTAGCGGCGAAGAAAGCAACTGAAGCAGCGAGATCGACCCTGAGATGTTGTCCGGTTTGTGCAAACAAGTTAGAATCTTGAAATCTGAGGTTGATTTTAGATGCATAATATTTCTCTTGACGTATCCAATATATTTTCTCTTTGGATCATATAGTGCCTTCACAATGGTAGGCAAAATCCCGGCGTTCAATAGCACATAAAGCATCAAGAACGTGTGCGTAGCTGTCGACAAACTCTGTTTATAAAAAAACACTAACCCATTAATTCGAAACCATTATTCAATATGTATATGTATATATGTAGAGTGAATTAGTTTTTTTTTATATATATATAATAATTACCGATTTTTTTTGCGCGGATTCATAGAAGCATAAGTCGACAAAACCCGTATAGTTCATAACAGTGGCAAGAATAACGGATTCTCTAGTAGGTAACTTGCAGATCAAGCAAGGTACAAAAGAGGCAATCCATTTCACGACCAATGAGAAACCCACCAGAAATATGTTAAAGGATATGTCATCGAACTCAATAACTACCTTTAACACGTCACCTTTCATGGTCATGGCCGTGATTGAAATAGGAAATAATATGTTTGTAACCAAGCTCTCGAACTTGGCTTCTAACGCGGATCCTAGAGGCGGGCCGTCTGGGATCGCCATCCCAACCAATAAAGCTCCTAGAACATGGATTTGGTTGAAAACAGATGAGTAAATGCTCGCGGCGATTGCGGTCAGGATTGTTGCGTATAAGTACATGCTCGGCACTGGCTTGCCTTCTGGGGAATTGTCCACAATCCATTGTGCCGCAGGCCTGACGATGAATAGGATCACAAGGACTAGGACGACCATAGCCAACAGGTCCCGGTTGGCTATTCTGGGCGATACGTACCTGCAAGACCGTTTCAAACTATATATTATACATCGTGCCATCGTCTAGACCGATTAATCTATCAGAGTGATTGATTTTTAGAACTTTGATAATAACAAAAGTATATTTAGTGCTGTAAAAAGTTTTTGTAGGAAAAATTTGAGATGAAATTTATATAAACATTTTTTTTTTAACAGCGAAATTTATATAAACATATAAGTTATCTTTTCAAAAATAAACTTGATATCGAAAAATTTATGCGGATGCACCAATTACACGCATACCTGTATGAACCTACGTAGGAGATGACCAGCAGAGTGATAAATCCAAGGAGATCGTTAACGGCAGCGGTAGATATGGCGAGGCGGCCGAGCTCCGAGTTTGGAATCTTGAGCTCATATAGGAGGTGGGTCACGACCGGTAACAACGTTAACGCTTGAACCGTTACAATCACGGTGCGTTCTGTTGGGGCCATCCTCAGGGACATATAAAGAGGGTCGATCTTTTCGAGACGGAAATTTCTGAAGGCTACTCCGCTGATAACAGTCACGAGAAAAGATGAAACCGCGATCCAAATCGTCCGTTTACCGATACGAAATGCCGCTCTCTTGTTAGTCTTCACTCCCATCAAGAACGTGAACATTACCAAACCCAACCTGGCCATACCATCCAACGCTACGTGTCCGGGGACGTCTAACGATAACCGGTCCCTTGAAAATTGCAGCAGATCAAACAACTGAGGACCCAGAACAAAACCGGCCTAATTCAAAAAACCAAGAAGATTTGTTACTTGCGAAACAAGAAAATCATGACCTTGTTACTTGCGGAAAAAGAAATCGAGATTTGTGCATATATATTTTTTTAACTTACAAGCATGTGGGAGACGAACTGTGGTATGCCAATACATCTGAGGAACAAATGACATAAGACTATGCAAACGAAGATGATCATTATTTGCAATTCAAGAAGAGGCAATGCATATCCGAACATGACACTTGGACTTTCATATTTTCCGAAGATTCCGTAAGAAGAGATGTTGAAAAATGCGGCTCCGTAACAAAGATCGGCGTCTTCTAGAGTCGGCCAATCCGCAGGCGCAAGTGCTGAAGAAGAATCGGTCATGATAATGATAATTAAGTTACAAGGACAGAGATGTGTGTGTGTGTTTTTTTTTTGTGTCAAATTTTGTTCTCGTTTTTTTCGTTGAAGGTTTTTGTTTCTCTATTTGTCTTTTGTTCCTTCGTAACAAACAAATATTCAACCCTTTGACGTAGATATTTGTTTGCAAAAAAAGTAGTTGTTGTTTCTCAATAGTTGGTGCCACCCTTTGACCAGTTTTTGTTTTTGAAATAATATTGTTACGTTTGAGCTGTACTATCAACAAATACACATACACAATAACACAGATGACAGATCGATGTACGTGAAATATATAGAGCAAAAAAAAACAAGTTATTAATAGTAGATCAAAAGGTACAGAGAGGTGCGATTCGAGAGATCTTGTGGTTTTATAGATCACTATGCGGTTAACCACACAATACATCGAAATTCTGATGGATTTAACCGATCCGCCGGTTCTATCAGAGTTGGTTATATATGTACCAATTTTAACATTAGTCCTGAGTTTTTAGGGTCTTAGAGCATCTCCATCCATGATATTTAGAAGGGTTCTTACTAATAAAAAATTAAAAAAATATAGAAATAGGAGGTGAGAGGTTAGAATCGATTCTTAATATAGAACCTCAAGAACCCCCATTAGAAACTCATGTTATTTTCTATTTTCTATTTAAATTTTAATTATTTAATTAAATTATACTAAAAAGTATTATTATTATATTTTTGATAAATTCATAAGGGTATCTCTCCGTTGTAGATGCTCTTAGAAAATTTAGGCTCGACTCCCATAAACAGAATAGAATGTAACATTTGTAAACGGTAAAATTTTAAATACTGAAATCAAAATTTAAGCGGTTTAACAACCTTCATCTTTGCAAGTAGTCTAGATACAACGCTTTGAACCAAATAGAATAATCTAAAGTCGTACGTTACTATTATCTTATTACAATATGCAGATAAAACTAAGTTCGGTAGAAGAATTGAAGCAGAAACAAAACGAGGATTGATGGATCGAAGAATTGAAGCATACATATAAATGGTCAATTATGTGATCATGTTTCAAATTGTTTTCAAATCGATGTCATTCTTGAAAAAAAAAAAGTATGACAAAAGAAAGTCGTTTATCCACGGGTATTTTCTTTAAGCCCACATACCTAAACAGATCAGTCCATTTATTTTATTACATATCAGATAAATGATGGGCTTAAGCAGGCCTGTTTATGCCGTAGCAAGTAGCAACAATGCTACTAATATCAAAATTTAGTTTATCTACCAATTAATTAGTGGTGAGAATATAATAATAGAGTGGACCCATAACGAGTCAGCGAGAGGGAGGATCATAACTGATAATCCTATCCAATCCTATCTTGTTCTGCTTTTTTTTTTCAAAAGAGGACATGTCACAATGACATTGACATGTCACCACAAAAACCAGGTTTTTAATAGCGCGCCAACTGAATTAAATCTAAAACCGAGTGTTAGCTATTTATACGTTAATAACTTATTATATAAACTCTTCATTTTTGATTAAGCTAACAAGTTTTGGTGATATCATACTATCTTTGCTATTACTGATTTACTACCATTTCTAGTCATGTAAGTTCAAAATTTTCAAATTTTACATACACAAAAAGGGTTATTAATTTTAAAAATATGACGATTAGTTTTTTGTTAACATTTTTAAGAAAATATACCAAAAAACGTCAAATTTTAATCTTCGAGTATGGATTTGTTGATTAGGCAAAGTTTAAATCTGGCGTGTTGCTGAGTCACTCGTTCATCTCATATAAAATAAAAAATAAAAATATCCAACATTATTTCTTTTCGTCTTTGCAACTCCTCTTGATTCTGATTAACAAAATTTCAAGCCATTTCTTTAAATTACGTTTTTTCATATTAATCTTTCGTTACTCTCGACAAAGTTTCAATTCTGGGTTTGTGCCAGATTGGGGTTGATTTGAAGCTGGAAAGATCAAAACTTTAAGTAAAAATGGAGATGGGTCTTCAGGAAAATGAACAAAAACACGAATCTTTTTCTCAAATTGCTAATCTAATGGAGATTGGATCTGGGCATTACGGGTAATGAACATCCACCGATCTCTTTCTAGTATTTTCTGTAGTTATTGAATGTAAATTTTCAATATTTAGTTGAATTTGATCTTTATTGTCTTTCCCCTAATTTTATCCATGTGTGTGTGTTTAGGTGCTCACATTATAGAAGACGATGCAAGATTAGAGCACCATGTTGTGATGAAGTTTTCGATTGCAGACATTGCCATAACGAAGCTAAGGTATTAAACTAATATCAAAGGAATTATCGTTATCTTCTTCTTTTCTTCACTTCCATTTGTTTTAAATTTTTTAAATTTTATTTTATTTGGTTGAGAACAAGTTTGGGTTATAGATGTGAACCAGTGTGTTTTGTTTGTTTTTGTTTCAACAGGATTCTCTTCAGATTGAACAGCTTCATAGACATGAACTTCCTCGACATGAAGTTTCAAAGGTTTTAACTTCATATTGTGAATTAATATATCTGCTGAAGTCTGAACGTTTTGATTCTGTGTGTTCACTTGACAACATTATTGATCTTTTATTCGGTTTTTGCAGGTCGTATGCTCGCTTTGTGAGACAGAACAAGAGGTGAGTATCAACATTTTGATGTAGGAATTTTATTTTCTGTGAGTATGTTTATTGATTCTGACTTCTGATTGTTTTCTTCAGGTCCAGCAAAATTGCTCTAATTGTGGTGTATGTATGGGGAAGTACTTCTGCTCAAAATGCAAATTTTTCGACGATGATGTAAGGCTTTTACAATCGAATTATCGACCTTTTTCTGTATCCGGAATTTGTATGAATGAGTAATGAGACTCAAAATTGGTTGTGTCAGCTTTCCAAGAAGCAATATCACTGCAATGAATGTGGGATTTGCCGGTAAATATTTTACTTTAAAACTGACTTTGTGATTTGTGCTTACCAATTCAAATAAAAAATCTTGTCATTTGGTAGTTAATTGTTGATATGTAATCTCATGATGTTGGTTTAATAGGACTGGTGGAGAAGAAAACTTCTTCCATTGCAAAAGATGTGGTAAGAGACTAAAACCTCATGTTCTTGTTTCCACAAATGCTCGGATCTTTCTTTGTTTGGAGATCTTAATTTTGTTTCTTTGGAACAGGATGTTGCTACTCTAAGGTAATGGAAGACAAACACCAATGTGTCGAAGGCGCAATGCATCACAATTGCCCTGTTTGTTTTGAGGTACTAAGAATCAAATCCACTCATTTCTTGTTGCATTCTTCATTCCTAGTTTCTTACAATGGGACTTGATTTAAATGTATTTTGTTCTCAGTATCTGTTTGATTCCACAAGAGATATAACGGTCCTGCGATGTGGTCACACTATGCATTTAGAATGCACCAAAGATATGGGACTACATAACCGGTAAAAGAACTCTCAAGTCTTTTATACAACCGATTTTTTGATAAACAAAGATTAAAACTTTTCTTGGATTTTGTGGATGATTTTGTGTAGATACACATGTCCTGTATGCTCTAAATCCATATGTGACATGTCGAATTTGTGGAAGAAACTTGATGCAGAGGTAAGGCTTCATAATCTAATGTTCAATCTCCATATATATAGTCTCTTATGTTCATTAAGTTTTTGACATTCAAAATTTTGCAGGTTGCTGCATACCCAATGCCAAAAATGTATGAAAACAAGATGGTAAAACAAAATTGAATTCCTTATATTATTCGCGTGCGCTTGTTTGTGTATACATATATATATATTCATTCTGATGTGGATTTAAATTGTGAGTCAGGTATGGATTCTATGCAATGACTGTGGTACAAACACGAACGTGCGGTTTCATTTGATCGCGCATAAATGCAGTAGCTGTGGTTCCTACAACACTAGACAGACTCAAAGAGGCTCTGATAGTAACTCTTGCTCCTCTGGAATGCCTCAGGTTGTTGGTTCGACCGGTTAATTATTATTACCTTAACCAGAGCTGGTTTGGTATAAGGGAGATTATTTGTAATTTCAGAAGTGTAGTATCAGTCTATGCAAGCAATGCTCTGGTTGCTTATAATGAACAAGTAAAATCAACCAATACATGAGTTGACTTATTATCTATTTTGTCACACTTCTCAAGTTTTGTTACATGGGACAAGAAGATCCATCTCTAGATCTTCAGGACCCACCCGAACCGACAAAGAAATGGACCTTTTGGTTGTTGGGCCTTACCAACGACTTCTCACCCATCTCCTCCCCAAAACAAAATATTTATCAAGCACACCCCCACCACAAGTGCTACAAGAAATACCTCTTTAATTACCATATTTCAATTACTATAGACAAACAAATTACATTATGAAGATAGGAAGA